>JAHWGI010001416.1:645000-939644 GCA_029379305.1 Frankliniella fusca
TTTTTCAGACTGCTAATATCTCCCAGATACTGTGAAAAATAGATTGTAGGTGTACGGGAAAATTTTCCATGAGGTGAGTCGTAAAATGAGTCTGAAATTATAATATCACAAGTTTCACCTCCTAACGACCTGGAATTGATGGACGAGCAAGAATGGGCTGTCTTAGAAGTAGAACATTTCTCGGAAATCAAAATTATAACAACTGTTGTAAATTTACGAGGATATTTTTCACAGTGTAAAGATTTTTCATACTGCGTATTTGATTGAGATTGCGGATTGCAGACCGCTAGTCTCTGGTTTCTGTTAGATTAGGTCAATACATTGGGTGGGAAAGTGTTCCCAGCGAGACTGAGTTATTTCATGTTTTCTTTTTCACTCACCTACCACCATTCATTTTTGTGATTATTAATAGATATCTAAGTAGACCTAAATCGATTCCGCAGCTTCGTCAACTTGATTCTGACCTGTATATCTCTTTTTCAAAGAAAATGCAAGAACAAAGTAATTTTCTATTAATATGCTAGTTATAACCGGAGAAATGAGACTGCAGCTTTACTTGGGTTCAATACAATTTTTTTTTTCTGCTTGCGAATGACAGGATACACGCCAGGGGGCTGCCGTCCTCTGGACCCTCGCTTCTTTATTTCGTTTATATCTACTTTTTCGAAGCTTCGGAATATGTGAATATTTTTGAAATGCCAGGGGACTGCCGCTCTCTGGAACCTTGCTTCAATTCAGACTACCAACGTATCATATCAAAACTATGTTAATCTACATCGCAAAATAGCTACAAAAGTCGAAAATAAAACCACACTCATTAATTCTGATTCTTAACGAGGGGGCATTCACTCTTAAAATCTGTGACCCGACTATTACTCTGCAAATCTAAGTGTGATACTACATGTCAGTTTAAACTGCGAAACTTTAGATTCGCAGTTACAACTGCAAAACTCCCGAGTTCGTCAGTTTAAACCGTGGAACTGTTTTGCAGTTTAAACTGACGAACTCGGGAGTTTTGCAGTTGTAACTGCGAAACTAAAGTTTCGCAGTTTAAACTGACATGTAGTATCACACTTATATTTGCAGAGTACGCATATTACGCTGTATTACGCTCCGAAAATTTACAGATTTGGCCGACATCAGTTTAAAACGGGTAAAAACAGACTAAAACGACCGAAAAATGAGTAAAATATGGAGAATTTTGGCCAATATGTTTTTATTACGCACACTATTTCGCCTTCACGGATAGTGACCCGACTGTTACGCGAGTGCATTCCTTCTCGATTATTATTCACATCGAAGTAAACTTTTCTAAAAATAATCAAAAATTTCACTATTTACGTATAAGATTGCTAAACTATGACTGTATATGACACCTTCTAAGTTGGCTACATTGAAACAGAATCCTTGATAATCCTTTTCGACAGCACGTGTCCTCGATCCTAATGGCTCGCCAATTGAAACAGGAAGTAGAAACGCACTGGGCTAAGCCCCGGACGAGGCGCGAGACCTGCTAGAACATCTGTATTTGGGGGAAGACACAGAGGGAACTGTAGGCTATAGATTTTCAGTCAAAACCAAATGCGGTGATTTAGAAAGCCCATGAAATTTACTGTGTAGTAGGATTTTTATGAGGAAAGATATCATAACGGAAAGATGAAGAAAAACTGACGAAAAAAGTGTTTTTTTGGCCATACATAACCTTACTCTAGCAGACGGGATTTAAATACGAATCATAACACAATAAATATTCTCTGCCGTAATTATGAAGAGGCCTACGACACGTTGAATCACCGCAAATACAAGAGTGAGATGTCTCATCTAAAAAACGCGAGATTTTTTTTCTCGCCCCGTTTAAGTGTGAGTTCGGGAACCTCACTTTTCTTGAGAAAGAATCCATGACATCACTCAAATGAAGTGAGATAAATTATATAAATCCTCGCTCAAAAAGGGGCGAGGTTTCCCCACCCTCACGTAAGGGCGAGATTTTTTAGACTTATGCTCTAATAGAGCGAGGAAACCAAACCTCGCTCTCAGAAAGTTAGAGAAAATTTCTCGCTCTCCTGAGGGCGAGAATCCTAGCTCTGATATTTACAGTGATGTTACGGTCTTTCTGAATTTCTACTTTATTTTCATTGAAAGTGTCTATTTTTTGCGCTGTGTCTCCCCCCGACGTCGGTCTCGCGCCTCAGCCGAGGCCAGCCCACTGCGTTTCTGCTCCCTGATTAACATTCATTTTTGTTTGATTTGATGGCTCTCCATCAACAACAACATATTCTTACACAAAACACAACACGATGTGACAGTATGAATAATTGCTGAGGAGAATAACGCACAATTAGCAGTGTAAAAATTATTTCGAGCGTATTAAGTGCGGCGAGTCGTGGGTCGTGGCTTGAGACGCTTAACGCAAAACGCAAGACGCCCAGACGCCAATTGTTTTTTTATATATTTTTTTTAAATATTTTTTTACATTTTTTTAAAAAATAAATTTTTAATCGCTTTAGACGTAAACTCCCTGGGCTCCAGGCGCCGTCCAATCGCCTGTTACGGTAGGCAATACGCGTTCTGTTCTGTGAGTACACCGATGCGGCGCTGCTGCCTAGCCTCTAGACGCCCAGCCACGTCCGGAGCGCCTGGCTCGGTAGGCAACACGTATTGTGTGAGTACACCGATGCCCAGCTGTTGCCTATACTCCAGGCGCCCAGTCACGTCCGGAGCGCCTGGCTCGGTAGGCAAAACGTATTGTGTGAGTACACCGATGCCCAGCTGTTGCCTATACTCCAGGCGCCCAGTCACGTCCGGAGCGCCTGGCTCGGTAGGCAAAACGTATTGTGTGAGTACGCCGATGCCCAGCTGTTGCCTATACTCCAGGCGCCCAGTCACGTCCGGAGCGCCTGGCTCGGTAGGCAAAACTCATTTTGTGATTACACCGATGAGCCGCTGTTGCCTATACTCCAGGCGCTCGCAGCCACGCGTCCGGAGCGAGCGCCTGGCTCGCCTGGCAATATGTCTGTTGCTCGCGCATCCGAGCGTCTCTCCTTGCCTACTCTACGGGCGCCTCGACGCCCGCGGCGCGTCGCGTGAATGGCTCCGCGCAGGCGTTACTTTCACTGTTTATTCTGGGCGCTTCAGGACGGTGTCCGCACGCTCGCTCTGAGTCACCGGACTGGGCAGGGCTGGGCAGGGGGGAGGGGGAGGGGTACAGTAGTTCACGGCGCTTTTTGCTAGTTTCTTTTTTCTTTTTTTTTCTTTGTTGGCTGCGTTCCGTCATTGGCGCGGAAGTACACAGGCTGACTATTGTACCGGGACCTGCCTACTCATCCTCACGAGGTGCATCCCCCCCTCCCCATCCCCCGGTCTGCCTCGACTAGACGGCCATACCTCAAGTGCCGTCTCATTCAAAGAAAACGGGACGGGGGCGCGGCGGCTGACAAGCTGGAAGGGGCCCGGCGGGGTGGAAGTACAGTTTCCCCCTTCTTATATTTTTGGCTATGAGCGCATCAAGAGCAGAACAATAGTCTCAGTCTGCCGGGTGAAGTTCAGAAATCGTGCGTGGACGGCACTGCAACAGCCGCAAATAACCCTTAAGCCACACTTGCGTTCTTTTTTTTATCGTTCTTATTTTTTTTAAACGAAGAAAACAATTCTGGTCTCCCCTTACCACTGGTATGCTCAGGGTGGTTGAGGTGATGCGGACGAGAGGTCGCTCTGATCGAGTGAACCTGCTGCTTCAGGCCACATCTCCGCTGGCAAGAGAACGTCGGCGAGGGTAACGGACGGAGGGGTACGTCGCCGTCCGCTCTCCCGCCCCGTCCCCTTCCCCACCCCGCCCCTCAAGAACTACGGCGCGCCATTGGCAGGTTTGGTTACTGTTGGAAGTTTGACAGGCGCTGACATCACTTGTCGCGAGAGGGTCTCGTACCGTGCCTGAAATATTTTTTTCGAAGGTATGGCACGAGAATCTGTCGTAATTAGTGCTATTTTTATTATATCTTAAGACTGATTACAACCAGTAAATGTTTCGTTCCTTTTTGAGGCTTTCGTGTAGAAATTTCTTGGAAACTCCTATGAGCTATCACGGTTACGGATTTTGCTGGACTGAACTTCTTTGTAGTAATAATTTTCGGTATCTTTTCGTAGTGGTTCTAAATTGAGCAGCTAGAGAACCAAAACTGCAATTCAAAAGAAATTCCAATAAGTTGATGGATTTTGTGAATAATTTATTATAACTTTTTAATTAAATGTGCGTGAACTAAAAAAAAAAAAGACAAGCTTTCTGATAAGTAATTGGACAAAAAGATCTTTGGCAAGCGGCGCGGAGTTATGAATAGCGACAAATATTCGCAAACAAGCTCATATCTTCGGGTCTGCGCTCCGCCGCGCTCCGCCGCGCTCCGCCCCGCGACCACTCTGGGCGGCTCGGCGGGCAGTCCCCGAGTGGCGTCCTGGGCGCCGCGGCCGCCGCTGGCACCGCCGCTCCGCCCGCCGGCCCCGCCCGGGGTGGGGGGAGTGGCGAGAGAACTTATATGGGCCGGGTGCGCTAAGTTGAGCCCCCCCGCGGGGGGGAGCGAGGTGGAGAGGAGGGGGTGACGGGTGTGGTGCGTCTCTCCCTACCCCCCCTCTCTCTCTCTCTCTGCCCCGCTCTCTTTCTCGGTTCCCCTCTCTATCCGTCCCGCTCTCTCACTTCGTGCTTCTCTGTCTTCCTCTTTTTCTTTCTCCCTCCCACACGCGCAGGATAGAATTACGTTCGGTGGGACTGTGCTGACTTGTGCTGCGCGCAATCGACCAACCACAAAAATTTGACCCGGTGCGATGGGGGGAGGGAGAGCGGTGCAGATCGTCTCCGGGCGTGACGACGCTGGACTTGTCGATGAGGAGGAATGCGCCGCCCTGTGGACAGGACGCACACACGCGACGTCAGCTCCTCGAGGGCGCGCGCGTGGTGCGAGGGGTCCTTCACTCAAAAGAAATTATACACCCTAAAACAAAATCAGTAAAAAATCAGAAAAAAATTAAATTAAAGGGAAAACCTAGGAAAATACAATCAGTGTACGCTGGAAGTGAAGGACCCCTCGGCGTGGTGTCCCTTGTCGTTGCCGATGAATTGAAGGCTCAACCCGCCGCCGCGCCCTGCGAACCCGAGCCATGCCCGAGCCCTCCTCCGCGCCTGGCCCGGCCAGGCGGGCAGCTGCAGGGCAGGCCCGTGCGGGCTGCGGGCCGGCCCTCCGCGAGCCGAGGGCCGGGCCGGACCGGGCCGGGCGCCGGGCGGCGGGCGCAGAGTTATTTCGGGAAGCTTGCAGCCGTCGAGAGGCGAAGACGAGTCCCCCTAGCCCAGGTTCCCTACCCCCCTCGAGGCCGCAACGTAAGTTGGAGATAGGAAGAGGCAGTGACAGAGGCAGAGGCGGAGAGACTGGCTGACGGAATGGGACGTGAGCGTTGTAAATGCCGCGCAGCCCCCAGCCCTTCGACCATTATTGATCGTATTTGATTTAATGTAGATTCCGTGTGTGCAAGGTCTAGTGCGTCGGGTCCGGAAGGCGCACGCGAGCATGGCGCAGGTAATGAAAGGGTGGATTTTATCAGGCAGCCACTGCGCTCGACTCGACGCGACGGAGGTGGAGTCGTGCGTCGGGCGACCGCCCTCTGCCAATTCAGAAACTGTTGGGTCCCACCCGCACTGCGGGCGGGCGTAGACTGGCAGGGCGGGGTGGCGCGGGGCGGGGCGGGGCGGGGCGGTGTGGGGCGTGCCACCGTTTCGAGCCGGTGCGAACGCAGCGGCCGTGGTATCTATTTGCGGCCCGCAGCAGACTGGCCGCCCAGCCCCGCCCCGCCCCGCCCCACCCCACCCCACCCATGGCACGACGCTCCCACAGAGGCGGGTCCAGAGGTGTCTGCGGGCCTCAGCCTCACCGTCCTAGGACGGTCTGGGAGGCCCGGAGTGCCGCCACCGTATCTCCCTCCACCGTGGACGGTGCAATCAAAAATTAAAAAAATAAAGGAAAGGTATTCTTTTTTTAAATTTTAGTTCATCATACGTGGTTGCGCATTGTCAGCAAGGTGTCCGGTCCCCGCCAGAAATCTTGACCGATGGTTCCTTTACTAAATGGGGCTCTGAAGTGCAATGTATCGGGTGTTCCAGAGAAGACGCAGGTGCGAGCGGGTTTACTTCTCTCTTTACCCGTAAGGCGCCGTAGGCCGTAGCCCCTTGGTATAGGCAATCCGCCGGCACCTGCATCTTGTCTGAAACACCCGGTACTGCCCTGACCTTTTGACAACGGTGAGTCGCGTGATAAGCGCAAGCGCGCGCCACAGTAACTTAGTAATCGGCTTGAAGCAAGTCTTTTTCACCGAAACAGGTGCGTGTAATATTGACAACATGCATTTTATTCCAAGGAAATGCACTCGCAAGTTCTTGCTCTTTCTGGGTGTGTTCGTCTCGACCGCACTTATGCCCGGGGCACACAGTGGCGCTCCGCTTCAAGAAACAGCTTCTGGGTTCGATCCTGCTCGCCGCTATTACTGTGACTCAGGCCGAGAGGAATCCCCAAATCCCTTTACGTAACTGGGCTCGCCTAACTTTTCGCCCATCTTACGTAATTTTGCGGCGCCAGCCACAGTGCCCCACACCGCTCCCCACCGCGTCCCCTTGTAAACTGCGTGCGTTCAAACTCGGAACCTCTCTGTCAGAGTTTTTCTTTTCTTTTATTATTTTTCTATTCTCGGAGTCCCGTTTGGCGACCCCGCTGGCACCACAGCCACCGCGCGATGGCATCTCGCTGCAGATCGCTGGTCGAGACCAAGAGCCTATTCAGCGGCGTTACCAGGTCACGCTATTCGCGTTACGTTATGAGAGCGTATTTTCGTACGGTAGTTTTCTCGGGCTTACAAGAAGCAAAACGGTCACCTGAGTTCCTGAGTTGTGCGTGATATCCTTTTCTTCACCCTGCCTAATTTGGAAGACTGCTTCAAAGAATGCCAACGTTCATCTTATCATTTTTAATAATTAATGTTCTCATTATATTTCAGAACCCCTATCCGTCCTCCCTGTTACACTTTCTTTTCCCGTATCTTCGCAGCGGCTCTGCGCGGCGCGCTCCTAAAGGAGAGTCCCTCCCCTTTGTATTGTGTCTGGACCTCTCCTAAAGCCGAGTCCCTTCTCCGCCTTTCGCGTGGGAGTGTGTACTAAGGGAGGAGTTGTATGCCCCGCCCTGCGCCCCGCCTCTCAAGTATTTATAGTGAAGCTATCACTTACTCGCTAATACGTTGTAACGACACCATGCTTCAGCGGCGCGGCAAGCCACCCTCTACTTTGGCAGCCGACACACTCTTGTTTGATCGCTGCTGCGGGAGGTTCGACGACAGTTTGTTGTGTTTACGATTCGCTCAGTCCGTTCTTCGATGATAACGGTGTAGTGAGAAGAGAAGTCCTAATCCACTTTTCGATTCTTTGATTTCTAGGGATCTCGGCATTGTTCTATGTCTGTGTTTCTTTCAAAATTTAAGACTGTGCAGGAAGGGCGGTTTTCAAAATGTTTGAAGCCGACCTCAGAATAATGCCGTCGCCTGGCAAGTCGCCTTTCACACTTTACATAATCCATTTGTCCTAGCGTGAATTGAGTTCATTTGTAGGATAGGGTGGCCCACGCACCCCGGCCCCGGCCTATATTTTCGGATAGGCAGACCCGCAACAAGAAACTCTATTTTTATTATAAATTTGCAAATATTGGTAGTAGAGAAAATGTAAAACATGCTCCATGTTCTTAAGCTTTTAGCGACTCGCAGCAACTTTGACTTTTTCTCTTCTAGCAATAACAGCAAATTTATAATAAAACGAAAGCTTGTTGTTGCGGGTCTGCCTATCCGAAAAAATGGACCGGCGGGTGCGTGGGCCACCCTGAAGATACACTTAAAGAATTCCGCGCGGAATGTGGGAAAAAATCCCTGTTTAAAAACTTTTGGGAACTGCATTCGAACAGCGTGGATCAAAGGCATTATTGCACATGTCGCGCCTAAAACCCGTGAATCACCTCCCTCAGGTCGCATGAGCGTGCGCAGGGTTGAGCCTTGACCGCTCGTGTCACCGTGGCGTCGAGCGAGACGGCTCGGCTCGCTGATGCGAACGCAGTGCGGCGGACCCGATCGGCCTGATCACCTCCTGATGACCACCCCGCCTATAATTGTCTGCGCCGTCAAATCGCTGGCGTCCCCGCGGACGACTAATCAGCGGAGTGCTGCTGAGCACCGCTGATGTGTGTGGCGCGGCCAGCGCGGCCCTGCCAGCTAACTGACTCACTCGGACCAAATGTCAAACCGGACGAACTGTTGACTGCGACGCCGGCCGCCGCGCCTCGCTCCGTCCCACCCCTCCGCGGCGCGCTGTCACCCCGTTTGTGATTCTATCCAAACCGCTCGTCTACTGTATTGGCGGGGTGACTTGTCTCGCGTGGCAGAGACGCTGCGAATCCTTTTACGGTGACCCCATGCCTGTGGTTGTGTCATTGTGCGCTTATGGCACCCAGAAAAATAGATTGTTGCAACAACCATCCCAGGGACATTCATACGAACTATTGCTAAGCCAACACTCAGCTGGGTACATCAACAAAGACAATGGTCGGGCTAGTTTGTTATGTAGTTGGTAAACACATTAGTGAGTTGCCGCAACCATATTTTGTATGGTCGTCCCTGGCCTATCACAAGATGGTTGCTGTGCTGCAATCATCTTTTCTTCTGGGTGAGTTTTGGATGTTTGATCCCTTAGGCGACGATTGCGCCATGATGCGCGTCTGGTTTGGGCAGATTCAGTGTGATTATTTCTTGAGTCATGCACTGGCAAGAAAAACTAACATTAGCGAACGATCTCAATCCAGATTGGAATTAAAAGCAGATGTGATATTATGTGTTGGTAAAGTAAAAGTAGTAAAAGTAGTTCAGCTAAAAGTTCATTAAGAGCACACCAAGTTAAGACTCGATACTGCACTGAAAAAAATATAGCAGCAGTTACTCCGATCTTAGTTACAGGTTCTAGACAATCAAGGAACCAACCAGGAGAAATGCAGTAAAAGATACCGAGCAGCACTGGTAAAACAAATGTTTACTTCTATACATCAATTGGTGTTTAGTTCCAAATGTTCAAAAGCTATACACCGCTATACACCAGCTGGTGCATAGTTGGACCAACTAGACATCAATTGACGTATAATAAGTTCAACTATACACCAACTGGCGTATAGTTTTTAAACGTTTTGGAACTTAACACCAACAACTAAACATTTGTTTTACCAGTGAGGCTAGGAAAAAAAAATTACTACCATTTATCAGACTTCTGGTAAATGCAACTGAGCGACTAAACCCGCATTTAGTAAAGAGTACTACACATACTAGTAACTTTCAGTGAACCGGTTTGACTTTTAAAACGCATTTTTAAAAAGCAGAAAAGTATTCTTGACTACCTCGCTTGCTTTCCGTGCTCTTTTACTTTTGGGTGGTTTACTACATGACGGAAGTAATGAACAATGAAATACCTTGACTTAATGGAGAGTTGAATATCGGACTTGCGATCCCTTCACGCTAACCCCTGGTACTCTCCCGCCGGCCCATATCGGCCATAGTTCCCATAATTCCCAGAAGGTGGTCGGGCGGCGGTCCGAGTTTTGGCAAGGCGATTTAGATGTGCCTTGCCCCCCCCCTCCAAAAAAAAAGAGTTTGCCTCCGAGCAAAATTTTTAGCTCTCGAGCAAAAACATACCAAAATACACTGTAAAAAATTCTCCTGTAAATTAACAGCAAAGTTGCTGTAAAGTTTTTAAATGACAAGTGTTGCTGTGCATCATTATAGCCATGCATGCAATAAACAAGTGTTGTTGTCTATCAACAGCGCAAGTTGTCCGGTAATAGTAAAAGTTGAAGAGGAACAGCAAAATAGCTGTGCAGAAACAGCAAAAGCTGTACACGAACAGCACAACGTGCAGGAACAGCAAACACTGTTGGTAAATATCACGGTAAATGGCTACGGTATGCGCTGTAAATTTGTTGCCTGGTGCTGGACCGTAAGTTTTGACCACGGTCTGAATCTTACGGTACACACCGTAGCCTGCAAATATGTCGGAAAAGTTCAGTGGAGCACACTCAATCTATCATAAAGTACGGTCCGTGCCGTAAGTGTACGTTACGGTCTGACCGTACATGAAAATTTCGGTACGGACCGTACGCATACCGTAACTCCTCACGGTATTTTTAACAGTGAAAGATGTTCAGGAACAGTAAATTTCCTGTTTTGAATTGAAAACAAACATGCCTGTTCCTTGACAACTTATGTTGTTCTCGAACAGCGACACTGTGTGTCAACAACACGGTTGTCACTGAAAGTGTTGTTTTCCAACAAATATTATTTACAGTGTAGGGGGGCGCTGAGACTGCGCGTGGTTTTCAACTGCGCGAGGGCTGCAGCAACGCGAGGTTTTCAATTTTGTGAGGCCCGCAACTAAGAGAGGTTGTCAAATTTGCGAGGCATGCACCTGCGGGAGGTAAATCATGGACTTTCTGCTGGTCGAGGTTTTCAATTGCGCGAGGTTTTCTATCGCGGGAGGGCTGCAGCTGGGCAAGGCCTGCAACTGCGCGAGGTTTTCAATTTTGCGAGGCTCGCAACTTAGTGAGGCTGTCAGAAGGGTGAGCTTTCTTTATTATTCTATGACCGACTCAATGACACTTACAAGGTTTTTTTATCTTATTATCGCACAAATTTCTTTTGTTTTGTTTTAGTAACTATTTTAACATTGTTATGTAACACCTATTCAGTGCTCGGTTGACTCTCCAGTTTAAATGATTCCAATAGTGTCCCCTCGAAAGCTGCAGTATCTTATTGACGTGCAGCCTCTTGAAGAAGCCAACCTTGAAGTGAATATTGTTGCGCCATTTATTTTGTGTCAATATTCATCATCATAACCATGCTAATGACTTTTCTTTTGTTGTAGATTAGACAAAGTGAAAATAAAAAGTGGGTTCCCACTGTACCTGATGATTTGACTTCTTATGTAAGTTGTAATTTAATCAGTATGCTCATTCTGTTAATTATCTACAGTTTAAGGTATAAATTCTGCTGTGAAGCGGAACAAGGGGATAAGTTGACTTAGCCCCAAAATGAGATTTTTATGCCATGTTATAGTCAATTATAGGCTGCTTCTACCCTCAAAATATTACAGCAAAGAACCCCATAGGTTGGGAGATATAAGGGTTGGTAAAAGGAGTTAAGTCGACATACCCCCTTTTAAAAATACATTTGTTCGCAGCAAAAGGAGGTAAGTCGACTTATCTCAAAAGTCTTTAAAATTTCAACTGAACAAAATGAGTGAAGTGGACTTGACTCCATTTGATTGAGATTTTTAAAAAAAGGTATGCCAACTTATCCCCTTTTGCACAAAAAAAAAAAACAAGTAGCCAATTAATACAACATTCTGTAGTATTAAAATTAACTCGTTCTTTACACTGAATGAATGTGTATAATAATGCAAGTATCATGTTTGGTGCAGAATAGTAATTCATTCATTGGAGAAAACAGAGAACATATGAATGGTGAATGGTTGAAGTGTGTTTTCAATATCTCTATATGTAACATTTTATTATATACTGGAAAGAACTGGGTTAACATTTGAGTTCCTGGATATGTCAAAGTTATTTCCGGAAATGAAAACCTATAGATATTTCTGAAATTTCTGAGAAAACATTACTTTTCAAGATCACTTTTTGAAAATGATGCCTGATTTTTAAAATAGTTTGAAGCTCTCTTTGTTGTTTTATATTTGATTTTTAATGATTTAGGTATGCTCTTAAAACACGTTACGTTACGTCCTGAAAGGAAAATGGGTTGGAGGTTCATGGTTATTTTCACGTTACGTTACGTTACGTCCTGAAAGGAAAATGGGTTGGAGGTTCATGGTTATTTTCACGTTACGTTACGTTACATCCTGAAAGGAAAAGGGTTGGAAGTTCATGGTTATTTTCACGTTACGTTACGTTACATCCTGAAAGGAAAAGGGTTGGCAGTTCATGGTTATTTTCACGTTACGTTACGTTACGTTACATCCTGAATGGGAAAGGGTTGGAAGTTCATGGTTATTTTCAAGTTCGTTACCTATGTTACATCCTGGGGAAAATAAAATTGGGCAATGAGCAAGCAGCTTCAAACTAGTTTTGAAACTAGGAAAGATATACATTTCAGATTAGTGCAAATCAAAGTTGAAAGGAAAATGCGAGAGCGCAACTTTTCTTGTCACCTAGGGAACAAACAATTGAATTTGCCGCTGGGGGGCGTCAAGGAGTCAAGGCTAGTTCACGGAGGACCTGCTAGATCGCGCCACACGCGCCATAAGAGAGCCCGCGAAAGCTACGGACTTAGAAAAATCCAGACATAATTTCTATTAAGTGATTTTTGAAAGAAACGCGTTATACTTAATTTCATGAGTAAAACGAAGAAATCCATAGGGCAATTGTCATTTCTGTGCAAAGCACTTTTTCAATAAATGACGGTGTGGACGGAAATACATTCGGGAACTCCGCGATCGCGGACTTAGAAGAAAAACCAGGCATGATTTTTGTTTAGTGATCTCTAAAATGATCGACTAATAAAAGAAAACCCGCCGTATTTTTTGTCATGTACGGTGAGAATATGGATGCTACCACCATTTCACATGTTTAAATGGTCTCTGTTCTCTCAGGAAGGTGAACTTCTAAATTACACCTAACCTAGATCAATACTCGTTCTTTTACTTGACATCATCATTATACATACAAAAGGGGGTAAAGAACTAGTAAAAAGCACATTTCTTTTTATTCTGTAGTGGCACGACAGAACTGAGTTCCAGATTAGAAGTTGACGCAAGGAGTTCTAATATTTCTTTATTTTCTGTGAAGCTTTCGGAGTATCCTTTGCATTAAAGTTTGAGTTTAGACCTAGTTGTTATCTAATTGTATACCTTATTTGAACCAGAAAATTATTTATGAGGATTCACTACTATTGCCTTCATATTTTGTCTTCGATTCACTGAAAGGTTTAAAAAGAGTAAAAAATGACATATTAGCGTAGAACGACTTAGCTCCTTTTTACAGAATGGCATAAGGAGGCAAGGCGACTTGACTCTTTATGCATCTTCTCATCAACAAAGTTAAGTAGACTTAGCTCCTTTTTCCAAGTTTTCAACGACTTAACTCTAAAGTCTCAACAAGTAAAAAGAGTCAAGTTGACTTGCTTCTTTATGTTGTTGATGGTAAAAGGAGTCAAGTCCTGTATCTCAGCGTAGAAGCATGACACTGAAAAAATCATTAAGGAAGTAATATCCTACATGGAATTGCATTTTAATATTATCATAACATTTTTGAAAAGTTACGTGCCAATTGTTTTTTCAATTTCCTGAAAAGTATGGGTTTTGGACTTAACCCCTTGTTCCGCTTCACAGCAGAATTATATTGCAGTTGGCTGCAGCAGATCGTGTATCTCTAGATATTTATGACCCACTCCTGACTGAAGATGGTGTTGAAGGAGCTGTATGACCTAATTCTGATGTCAGAAAGGTACTTCTTAAAGATTTAAAGCGCTGGCTACAATGCAGAGGAGACAAAACCTCTGGGTCTAGACCTGGATTGTAGGAAAGGTATTGTTTGAGGTACAATAACTATTCGAGCTTCAACTGTATGTCAAGTGTAGCTTAAGTATGTTTTTCCTTACCAACATAACTTTTTGCTTCCAGAATAAGGCTGCGCTTTGCTACTCAAACAAGTCACGTAATTGATCCTAGAGTAGACAATTACAAGTGGTACAATCTAAAAAAAGACAAGAATATGAAACTGGTAATGCTATTACCTTAAGAATTACTCTTTAGTTATTAGCTATGACCTCAGAATCAATTGATTGATTTTTATTACAGATTCCTCGGCTACCACTCTTGCCTTTGATTGGTTGGGGACAGTTCCCCAGCAGGGGGTTCAGGGAGCGCTCCCGGGAGGGGGACAGGAGGGGAGCCGTTCCCTGGGAGCTTGAAAGGACTCCTAAGGTGTCCCTGTGTGTTCCTAGGTGTTCCTAGGGGTTCCTTCCTAGGGGTTCCTAGGGGTCCCTAAGGATGGTAGGGATCCGTTTTTTTTGGAATAAAGAGCTCCTAACCGTTGCCTGAGAGTGGCTGAAGGTTCTGAAGGCTCCCTGTTCTCAGGCTCTCCCGAAAGCCGGTCTTACCAACGCACCACATGTTTTCACAAAAAATAATTAAAAACATGTTTTCACAAAGAATAAATAAATACTTGTTTGGATACGAAATTATTTATTTAACAAATACATAACGAAAACAATGTTACTCAACATGCTACACTGAAGACGGTTGGTACACATGTTAAAGGGGGAAAAAAAGAACCGTTACGCGCATTCAATTGTTTTCGGTTCGGTTTTGCCGGCTGTTATTGTTTTTGCCTGCTCGGTTTTGGCGCCTAAGTTAGCCGTTAGCCAAAGGTGGTAAAATATTCTCTTCTCTATCGTCTATTCCAAGTAAGAACATTCATTATTCCGTGCATTCATCTATGAAACCTTGTTTCAGATAAATCAATTAGTCCTCCTTTTCGTGAATTACGCGTTACCTCATTTAACCTACACACTTGTTGCGGGCCGGTTCCTGTTCCTCAGTAGTTTCTCACACTTTAAATTAAGTTTTCCCTTAGTAAATGCTTTTATGCTTTTGCAGATGATGCCTTATCCTCAATTTCCTATTTAGATACCGTTCGGTTTTGTTGTCAATCTCCTAGTATTGTGTTTGCTTCAGGTAGACACCGTTCGGTTTTGTTGTCAATCTCCTATTGGTAATATTATCCCATTATCTGTATTCAATCTCACTGTCTCTGGACCCTTTTAATATGAGGACCTTGCCCCGATTGGCGGAGCGTAGTGGGAACCATAACAAAGCACCATAACGTTTTACGCCTCAAATGTGAATTATTTAAAAAAGCCCTTTGTACTTTGTTATGGTTCCCACTACGCTCCGCCAATCGGGGCAAGGTCCTCATTGTGTTTTCTTTGATTGCTCTGGTCTCAACTTGCTTTTTATTATTGCTTGCAGCTATTTCAGGTTCTCTGCTCAATTCATCTGGTCTGTTCAATGTCATGGTCTGCTCCCTTGTCTTCTAAAGTCAGATAAGTATCTTTAAGTTTATATCTGTCGCCTTACTCAACGGCTTCTTCTTGCCACCCCGTTCACATTGGTTTGTATTTTCAAGTGGAGCTGTCCCTGGGCAATTGTTTTGCCTGTCTCCGTTATTGTCCTGTCACAACGTCTGGTACTTTGTGCCTGCTCATTTGTTCAACACCCTCTCCCTCAAAGTGGCTCTTTCTCGCTCTCTTACCACTCTTGCTTTTGTTAACTTCAAGCAACGCGATGGTCCTGGGCAACTGTTTTGCCTGTCCCTGTTATTGTTGTGTCACAATGTTTGATGCTCTCTGGCTCATGTGTTCAGCACCCGGCCCCTCAAGTTGGTTTCTACTCGCTCTTGTTATTGTTAGCTTTAAGAATCTTGCCGAGCCTGGGCAGTGGTTCTGCCTGTTATGTTGTTGTCCTAAAATGTCATTTTGTTTCTCCTGGAAGAACTTTTTTCTTTTCTTCGCTCTTTTTTGGTTTCAATAGGTTTCAATATGAGTGACTCGGAGTATCTTAAAACCGGCTGCGTGACTGATGGGCAGAAAATGTTCATGGTCTCCTTTATGGAGTCACACCCTGGGCTTGTCCAGAATGAGATGGTTGGAATGAGCTGCAAAGAAGATTTGAGGCGCCGTTGGGAGGAGCTGGCAGCTAGCCTTAACTTATTATCGGGCTCACACAAATCTGTGGAGAAGTGGCAGCAAGTATGAATGATTTTGTTGTTCTTTTGTTAAATTGCTTTGTTAGGTTACCTGTAGTCCGGAATTTGTATTGGTAACTCTCGCTGTTTACTCATTCTTACAGTGTTGGAAAGACCAATGGAAAATTGTGAAGAAGAAGGCCTCTCAAATTGCCAATTATGAAAGGGAAACTGGTGGTGGACGGTCTGTGAAGCAGCTCGACAGCTACGAAGAAAGAGTGTTGAAAGTTTGTGGAGGTTGGCCCAGAATTTCGGGATGGAAAGGGTCAATTGATCCTCTTGAGGTACTGCTTCATTCCATGCTGCTTTCCATTGCAGACTAGTTCTGTTTTATGAATTTCTGTCTTCAATTACAGCATGACCATTTTGATCGGAGATGTGAAACCTCCTCTTCCACTCCTCGTAAGTAACTTAACTACTTTTTTTGCATGGCATTTATGTTCTTTTAGTATATTGAGTGTGTTCCATTCTTCTTCCGTAGGATCTAGTCGTCACAGATACGCTCCAGGGAATGAAAAGCCCTCTTCATACCCTCGTTACTCTTCAAATTGGGGAAACTTTGAAGATAACTTCGATTATGGTAAGTATACTATTGTTTCTATGTTATGTTTTTATTTCTTTAAACTGCATCTTAACGTACATATTTGTCTTTTTTAAAAAAAACTACTATCTTTTTTAGTCACTTCACCATACCACCGAAGACAGCAGAGCAGCCCTAGATTCAGTAGGAGATCCAGATCTAGATCTCCTCATAGATCGTTTATGTGGCAAAGCTTCCAATCTCCTCATCAGCACACATCTAGACCAATGAGCAGAACTCTGCAGCAGAGTAGTCCTAGAACCCCTTCAAATTCATCAACTTGGAAATCCCGTCCCCTTCCCAGCCCCAGCACCTGTTATGGAAGCCCCCACTTTCGACCTACAACCTCTAAAACCTTTGTCCGATCTCCTCACCTAAACAACCCCCGTAAAAGTCCTTGGAAGCCCTCATCCCCTGCAACCTGTAGATCCTATCCCTATCCAAGCCCCAGCTCCCATAATACATCCCCTCACTTTCGTCTCTCCTAATCCTCTGCAACCTTCTCTCGATATTCTCACCATAGAAACCCCTGTCAAAGTCCCTTAAAGCCCAGATCCCCTTCGATGTCTTACCCTTCGAAATCCCATCCCTATCCAAGCCCCAGCTCCCATAATACATCCCCTCACTTTCGTCCCTCCTAATCCTATTCAACCTGTATTTGATCTCTCCAAAACAACACCACCACAACTCCTCAGAAACCCACATCCCCAGCAAAACCTAAACCACCCACAGTTGCATCCAATGCAGGTGATGACGAGCTCTCTTTAGATGAGATGATGATAATTGCTGATGCTCTGCCCACAGAGAATGAAAGCACTGAAATTTTGCTGAAGATGTTCAAGTCTGTCGCAGGCACCTTGAAGAAATTGCAGTCACGTAAGTGCTCCATTTATTCTCTCATCTTTGAGGTCTGATAATATTGTTATTGCCTGGCAGGAACTTAGGTTGGACAGCAAGTTTCAAGGTACCTAACTCTTATGTTCCAGAAAAGTGAGCACGAGCACCAAGGAAAACTTTTTACAACTAGTCAAACTAGTCGCAGTTTCTGTAAGTTATTGTTGTTACTGGGTGGTGCAGAATTCTGACATGTTTAACATGAAATTGTCTTATTCCTTATGCTGTAAAGTCTATTGAGTCTAGTCTATTGAGAGAGATTATGTATGTTCATTACTATGCGTGTGTAATGTTGTTGGTTGATACCCTGTTTTTGCTTGAATGGAATTTTATTTAAAGTAAACTTCGTACATTTTTAGTGTTGTACTTTGAAAGAGTTGTTAATTGTTTGTGCATGTTTAGGGTTGGAGGTGACCATTCGGTGGTATTCATTGATATCAACCTTTGAGTGGATAACTATGACGGTTGATATCGATGAACACCGCAGAAAAATCACCCGCCACCCCTCCACCCAGCGCCTCCAAGCGCCAGCGCTGGCGCTGGAGCTGGCTCGAACCGGGTTCTTTCCTTAACTTGATATAACATTAGTGTTTTACTTTAAAACAGTTCTTAATTGTTTGTGAATGTTTAGGAAGTACTTCAATTTATTGTTGTTACTGGGTGTTTCAGAATTCTGACATGTTTAACAAGAAATTCTCTTATTGCTTATGCTCGAGTGTCTAGATATAGAGAGAGACTATTTATGTACATTACTATGCATGTGTGATGTTGTTGGTTGATACCCTTTGATTGCTTAAAGGTAATTTTATCTAAATTAAACTTCTCACAATTTTCAGTAAAAACTTAATGTTTTACTTTTAAAGAGTTCGTCTTGTTTTTGAATGTTTACAAAGTACTTCAATTCTTTTTGAAACTGCAGGTTTCTTCTTAGTTAAACAATTAATTGGGTTATATTAAAAAGTCTTTCCACCAACTTAGATACTTTATTTTCTCTATCCAAGTTGAAGTCAGATAAAAACACAATCTCCAACCACCATACATGAGAGATGCAAAGCATCCAAATCTAATGAAGTAAATATCACAGCCTTGAATACTTATACAGTAGCCATGAGTAAAGATTCTTCTTAGGGTTTTAATTTAATCATACAGTTTAAGGACTTACATATCACCGTTTTAACCATGCATCTGTAAAGAGGATAAGAAGGTGTTATCGATTTTATTAGTTTGGGGTATTTTTAAAACACAGACAGGATATAAGTAACAAACTCCACACGAAATATTTCACACTCTGTAACCTTTTGTACAAGAGAATACATGCATAAACAAGAAGATGACATTAGCTCTAATTTCATTATACTTCCATTCCCATAATTTACATTCAACAAAAATATCACTGAACTATATCATGAGGGATGACTAGACAGCTTGCGGTCAAAATATCTTGCAATTTACTGAAGCCGACAGGAACACAAGGCTTCAAAGTGCAAGCTGAAAGAGTTCCGATTACATCAGATATGACTTCACATCCGTAAGTCAAACTCTTTAGTATTATGACTTAGCAGTGTAATGCACTCTACCAACATAGTCGAATGTGGATTGTTATCGGGCAATAATTTTGCTCGTTCAGCTAGATTGGTGTGGCAGAACAAGAGCACTGAATAATTTTAGTGCAGTTATGAAAGTAAACGCTCCAATGAATCGAGAGTGCAAATTGGTTCTAAATTTGATATATGCAGAAACACAACAATTCATATAAATCAACTGAAAGTGGATGAGGAAACACATGTGCAATGTGAGACAAGCATAGATATTCCTTATATAAAATGCTTTTGACTTTAAAAAAGAAAAAAAAATCTGCTGAGTCCTGAGAAGTGGGCTTCATAAAAAAAAAAAAAAAAAAATCATTCACGGTTGTAAGTTTTCTTGCTGAGTGTTAGGCCAATTCTTCTAGTTGTTGGCAATGGCCTCACATCCTCTTCGCACCTGCCACAAACATACTAGGTAACTAAGAAAAATTTCATATTATGCAAAAAGTTAACAATCAAATTAACATACAGGTATATCTTGCAGAGGATGCTAAGCTGAATCCTCAGTTGACTTCTCTCCTCTGCTGATCTAAGTGCTGCACTAGCCGCCTTCGCTCCTGCTGTCCGAGTAGGAGCATCCGGCCGGCTGGAAGGTTGTTGAAGTCCTGGGCAACGTGAACGTCGGCGTTCCCAGGGTTGTCAATGTCAAGGTACCCTGGCAGGTCTGCATCCCGGGCGAGGTTGTGGAGGAACGACGCCACCACCGTGTACTTGCCGGCCTTCACTGGTGTGTAGTGGAGCACCCTCTCTTTGTTAATGCATCTAGAAGAACAACAAAAATAAGGGTTTGCTAATCCAATCCCAACCATTCCCACCCAAGTGTTGCACATGAGAGAAAAAAGTATACACTAAGGGAGAAAAATTTCATACTTGCTTTCATTTGAATCGAACATACCTCCACCTCATCTTCAAGACCCCTATCATTCGCTCGACTGCATTCCTTTCTCGGCAATGCTGACGATTATATCTTGCCTCTGGAGAATCCCTGTCTTGAGGAGCTTCATTGCGAGCAAACGGTGTCATTAGGAACGGCTCCTGTGGGTACCCCGAATCGCCTGCAGCAAATTTAAAATTAAGTCAATCCTAAGCCACTAAATTTCTAACATAATTCAGTTTTCCCCTTGACCATCACAATACTCAGAGGCAGAAGTGGAACAAACCGAGCAGGTAGCACGGACGCTCATTGTATAGCTCTTGCATCCTTTGGCGCACAAGAGTATTCTGGTAAACAAATGCATCATTGGTAGATCCTGGGAATCGGGCATTCACATGCAGTATTTTCAATCCCTTGTCACATACCTGTTAAAAGAAAATAAAAGCATGAAAGAAAAAATCATCTCTATTGTAAGACACATTATAAATCATAAACTAACAAATTGGGCATTGATGCAGGTGTTCCCAGTCCTGCCAATGTGAGCCTGGATGTTAGCCTCAAGGCTGGGCTTAATTATTCGGATGAGACTGCCATCAATGAAGCCAAGTGTATTGGGGATCTTACATCGTAATGCACGATTCCTGAAAATGGTAGTAAAAACCAAGGCAAATCTTACATGAATAATGATCAGTAAAATCAATTTGTAAATTGCTATGGAGTGGTCTGCTAGTTGAAATAAGCCACTGACGAAACAATGAAGAAGGAAATTCATGTATTCTATTACTCAAAATTTCACCCTCATAACTGAAAAAAGTTATATTATGAAGATGTGATGCAACTCCTCTAATCATAAATATGTAATCAGAATCCTTTAAAATGCTTTAACATCAGTCACGCAATGACATCTTACCAAAAACAATACTCATTCTTTACTTAACATATTTGTATATATAAAGCAGGTAAAGAACGAGTAAAAATCAATAGCACAATCAGCTTAAGTAAAAGCTTTGAAAAAAAAAAAATGTCTGCCTGAAATCACCTGTCAATAATTCGTTGGGCCTCTTCCCGGGTCCGTGGAAACTTGATAAAATGACAAACAATGTTGGGGTGCTGGATAGCATATGTAATTTCTTGTATGATGTGGCACACAGTACTCTTTGAAAGAGCATGGTCCACCATCCTCCCAACATCTCGCTGGTACGCTCCAGTCGCGTAAAAGGAGATAGCACATAACAGCTGCAAAAGAAGAAATTAACGAGAGGGTTGCTTGAGTGTGAAACAGCTCCTGACTTTTGTATAGACCACTAATTCAATCAAATTTACCTAAATTCAATCTAATTAACCTGATTCCAACCAATTCAATCAAATTCAGATGTAATTGAGCCTAATTCGCCTCTAATTCACAGCTAACTCAGTTTTAATTCACAACTAATTCAGGCTTATTCAACAAATTCATATCTAATTAAAAGTAAATCATTTCTAATTCTCAAAGCCTGTACAACTAGTTCAGGAGTTATTTCCCCATGCACTTATCAAGTACCTTCCTCTCCAAAGGAATAGCCAAGGGGCTAGAACGCTGCTCAACATATAGACGGATTTTCATTGCCAGCCATTTCACCATATCTTGAGGTAGGCGATAATGGTGAGTGAATTCATTGTATGACACATTGAAGGGATCTTGTGAGTCCCTGATGTTTCTGTAACGGATTATTTTTGCCCTTTTGATGTTTTCTTCATCCATATTAGCACCTGTAAAAACCAAAAAAGAGCGAAGAAAAGTAAAAAGTTCTTCCAGGAGAAACAAAATGACATTTTAGGACAACAACATAACAGGCAGAACCACTGCCCAGGCTCGGCAAGATTCTTAAATCTAACAATAACAAGAGCGAGTAAAAACCAACCTGAGGGGCCGGGTGCTGAACACATGAGCCAGAGAGCATCAAACATTGTGACACAACAATAACAGGGACAGGCAAAACAGTTGCCCAGGACCATCACGTTGCTTGAAGTTAACAAAAGCAAGAGTGGTAAGAGAGCGAGAAAGAGCCACTTTGAGGGAGAGGGTGTTGAACAAATGAGCAGGCACAAAGTACCAGACGTTGTGACAGGACAATAACGGAGACAGGCAAAACAATTGCCCAGGGACAGCTCCACTTGAAAATACAAACCAATGTGAACGGGGTGGCAAGAAGAAGCCGTTGAGTAAGGCGACAGATATAAACTTAAAGATACTTATCTGACTTTAGAAGACAAGGGAGCAGACCATGACATTGAACAGACCAGATGAATTGAGCAGAGAACCTGAAATAGCTGCAAGCAATAATAAAAAGCAAGTTGAGACCAGAGCAATCAAAGAAAACACAATGAGGACCTTGCCCCGATTGGCGGAGCGTAGTGGGAACCATAACAAAGTACAAAGGGCTTT
This sequence comes from Frankliniella fusca, assembly GCA_029379305.1. NCBI lineage: Eukaryota > Metazoa > Arthropoda > Insecta > Thysanoptera > Thripidae > Frankliniella > Frankliniella fusca. The sequence goes on from JAHWGI010001416.1 coordinate 667,226, forward strand.
TTTAAATAATTCACATTTGAGGCGTAAAACGTTATGGTGCTTTGTTATGGTTCCCACTACGCTCCGCCAATCGGGGCAAGGTCCTCATATTAAAAGGGTCCAGAGACAGTGAGATTGAATACAGATAATGGGATAATATTACCAATAGGAGATTGACAACAAAACCGAACGGTGTCTACCTGAAGCAAACACAATACTAGGAGATTGACAACAAAACCGAACGGTATCTAAATAGGAAATTGAGGATAAGGCATCATCTGCAAAAGCATAAAAGCATTTACTAAGGGAAAACTTAATTTAAAGTGTGAGAAACTACTGAGGAACAGGAACCGGCCCGCAACAAGTGTGTAGGTTAAATGAGGTAACGCGTAATTCACGAAAAGGAGGACTAATTGATTTATCTGAAACAAGGTTTCATAGATGAATGCACGGAATAATGAATGTTCTTACTTGGAATAGACGATAGAGAAGAGAATATTTTACCACCTTTGGCTAACGGCTAACTTAGGCGCCAAAACCGAGCAGGCAAAAACAATAACAGCCGGCAAAACCGAACCGAAAACAATTGAATGCGCGTAACGGTTCTTTTTTTCCCCCTTTAACATGTGTACCAACCGTCTTCAGTGTAGCATGTTGAGTAACATTGTTTTCGTTATGTATTTGTTAAATAAATAATTTCGTATCCAAACAAGTATTTATTTATTCTTTGTGAAAACATGTTTTTAATTATTTTTTGTGAAAACATGTGGTGCGTTGGTAAGACCGGCTTTCGGGAGAGCCTGAGAACAGGGAGCCTTCAGAACCTTCAGCCACTCTCAGGCAACGGTTAGGAGCTCTTTATTCCAAAAAAAACGGATCCCTACCATCCTTAGGGACCCCTAGGAACCCCTAGGAAGGAACCCCTAGGAACACCTAGGAACACACAGGGACACCTTAGGAGTCCTTTCAAGCTCCCAGGGAACGGCTCCCCTCCTGTCCCCCTCCCGGGAGCGCTCCCTGAACCCCCTGCTGGGGAACTGTCCCCAACCAATCAAAGGCAAGAGTGGTAGCCGAGGAATCTGTAATAAAAATCAATCAATTGATTCTGAGGTCATAGCTAATAACTAAAGAGTAATTCTTAAGGTAATAGCATTACCAGTTTCATATTCTTGTCTTTTTTTAGATTGTACCACTTGTAATTGTCTACTCTAGGATCAATTACGTGACTTGTTTGAGTAGCAAAGCGCAGCCTTATTCTGGAAGCAAAAAGTTATGTTGGTAAGGAAAAACATACTTAAGCTACACTTGACATACAGTTGAAGCTCGAATAGTTATTGTACCTCAAACAATACCTTTCCTACAATCCAGGTCTAGACCCAGAGGTTTTGTCTCCTCTGCATTGTAGCCAGCGCTTTAAATCTTTAAGAAGTACCTTTCTGACATCATCGCGTAATTCACGAAAAGGAGGACTAATTGATTTATCTGAAACAAGGTTTCATAGATGAATGCACTGAATAATGAATGTACTTACTTGGAATAGGCGATAGAGAAGAGAATATTTTACCACCTTTGGCTAACGGCTAACTTAGGCACCAAAACCGAGCAGGCAAAAACAATAACAGCCGGCAAAACCGAACCGAAAACAATTGAATGCGCGTAACGGTTCTTTTTTCCCCCTTTAACATGTGTACCAACCGTTTTTTTCAGTGTAGCATGTTGAGTAACATTGTTTTCGTTATGTATTTGCTAAATAAATAATTTCGTATCCAAACAAGTATTGATTTATTCTTTGTGAAAACATGTTTTTAATTATTTTTTGTGAAAACATGTGGTGCGTTGGTAAGACCGGCTCTCGGGAGAGCCTGGGAACAGGGAGCCTTCAGAACCTTCAGCCACTCTCAGGAAATGGTTAGGAGCTCTTTATTCCAAAAAAAAGGATCCCTACCATCCTTAGGGACCCCTAGGGACCCCTAGGAACACCTAGGAACACACAGGGACACCTTAGGAGTCCTTTCAAGCTCCCAGGGAACGGCTCCCCTCCCGTCCCCCTCCCGGGAGCGCTCCCTGAACCCCCTGCAGTGTGGACATACCACATCTGTACACTTGGGGACATTCCTATGTTTACTTGGTGGAGAATGCACCAAATTGGGAATCAGCTTTGCGGGTGCATTGGTCACTGAGGCTGAATGGAACTTTAGTCAAGATATAGCAGAAGATGTAGGTCAAACCAACCTTGGTCGGAAAGGTATGAGATTTCTGAGAAGTGACCACATCCTTGAAATAATGAATGTCAACCAAAATGGCTTTTATTTTGTGAAAGCCTGTGTGCAGGCTTCCATGACAGCTGAGATTTATTTTCCGACTGCAAGCATAAGAATTGTCTCAGGCAGTATCTGTAATTGTACATGCACCTGATCTTGAGGACAATGGGACGATGCAGTCATGTTGTATCCATGTTAATTTTCATCACCAGACATGCAGAAACAAAAGGATATGGAGGTAAGCAGTGTTTTTTCAATGCACATATTCCAAATTTTCAGGCAACAATTATTCAATTGGTAACAAAAAAAAAAAAAAAGAAAAATCACTTTCAGTCATACACTTGACTACTACAAGTGTTCTATCACAAGGCAAAACTCAAAGTCTACATAATATAATCAAACATTTCAATAGTAAAACATTGAATAAAATGTTTCTATAAAAATGAAATAAAATCATAAAATCAACAATTCAAAACAGGAAAAAAGTTTCCGCAACTCTCTGCTGAGATCAACTTGCATGTATAATTTATTAATATATATAAAAAAAGGCGGTGAACATGGCGGCCGAATATAACGTGTGTGGAGCTATATGTAAAGATAATCCCAGAAAACAGGAAGAGTCATCTGTGCAGTGTAAAAAATGCTTTAGATGGACCCATATAATCTGTTCCACGAAAGAAAAAGGTACCAAACCAGATGTCAAGAACTTTATATGCTGTCAGCCTAACCCAACAGTTAGAAGTGAGGTTAAGGCTACCCATGGCAACATGGCTAAGTCTTCCAGCGAGACCAAACTGGACACCATCCTACTCAAGCTGGATATCTTGGATGATATCAAGATTGCAGTGGATGACATCCAACAAAAGCTAGCTGACAATCATGTGAGGTTCATGAAGATCGAGTCGGAGATACTGTCCATAAATGATAGAGTCGATAAGTGTGAAAATGAAACACTCAACACCAACGAGAAAATAGCAAGGAATACCATGGATCTTCATCACCATGCTGAATATGAGAGGAGAAACAACCTGGAAATCCACGGGATCCCATATCAAGAGGATGAGGATCTATTTCAAATAATGGAAGACCTAGGGAGGGCATTAGATCTTACAATTAGCCCACCATACATCGATAAACTCCACAGACTACCCGTGCGTCTCAACAATCCCATTATTGTTAAATTTGTAAAGGGCTGGAAGAAGCAAGATATCCAGGAAGCCTACCGGAGAAGATTCAAGGAAACCAGGAAGTCCCTGACGGCTCATGACCTAGGCTGGCCTCTGAACAAATCTCCAATCTACATTAATGACAACCTCCCCCCCAAACTGGCCAGCCTAGCCAAGAACACCCGTCAAGCGCTGAAAGAAAAAGGCTTCAGCATCAGAACCCATAATGGCAAGGTTATTGCGCATCACAAGACATCCAAGGTGAAAACTGGTGTTACCCATGAGACTAATTTCAAGGAAACCATAGATAAGGTGCTCAGTCAAGTCCAAAGTGTTAGTGACAATAATTAAGCCCCACAGACCTTTGTCTAATGCAGGTCAACGAAATTCTTGCTGACCTGTCTGAAGTGTTACCTTCACTATCTGATCTCAAAATATTGTACTCTAATATTAGAAGTCTCAAAGAAGTTAATAATACTACTAATGGCCCTAAAATCAAATTTGATGAGCTTATTGAAGTATGCCACCCACTATCCCCTGATATTATATGCATCACTTAAAACATGGCTGCACTATGAAGACACAAAATTCTTTTCTCTAAATGGATATCAAAGCTATCACTCTACCCGGAACGAGGGAAGAGGAGGGGGTGTAGCCTACTACATATCAACTAATATCACCTGTCTCGACGTTACTGAGATCAACAATGTACACCAGTTTTTGGTTCTAAAGCTTACCAACAGAGGGTTTAAGTTTATTATCGTGATTATATATAACCCCTCAATCTACAATGCTCCTGCTTGCCTCAAAGACCTGGATGAATTGCTGACTAAATTTAAAAAACAGCACTGCCTCATTATAGGGGATTTGAACATCGATATAAATGATGATCAGCCTATAACTATAGAATATACCAGCCTCCTTGAATCAAATGACTATACAATAGCGAATAAACTATCAACAAGGCCAATGAGCGGTACAACTATTGATCACCTAATGTCCAATATCAACTTTGGCGAGATGAATATCCACAACAGCCGGACCGACCTAAGTGACCACAACCTTCTCTACTGCCAACTTTCCAAGCTGAGCCTCAACCAGTCATTACCAGCACCACTCACCACAACTAGCAGGATTGACCAGAATAAACTAATTGAGGCCTTGTCTGAAAGTATTAACACACTAAAGCCTACTGAAGATATAGAAAATTATGCCAATGAAGTCCACGAATGCCTCACCCGTGCTGTCGATGCAGCTACAACAACCAAAACTATCAAGAAAAAAACAGAGAATCTTCTCCCATGGACCACATAAGAGCTGGTAACATGTAAAATCAAGCAGAAGCTCTACAAAAAAACCAAGCTCTATCCAAGCAATACGCTACTCCTCAGAGATTACAAACTCATGGCCAGCCGAGTCAACTCACTAAGACAAGAATTAAACAAGTAGATTGTAAGCGCATCCAACACGTTTGACACAAAAAGAAAAACCTCGTTCTTTACCTCTTTACCCTTAACTTTAATAATGTTAGCTTTCAACTAGAAATGGTAAGTCAACTGCAGGATAGTGAGTCCATAACACACGACACTTTGTTGTCAGTCACGGCTTTCCACTTTCCACGTTCAAACCTTTCGCGGCATTTGTTTTCTTTTTGAGACAAACTTTAAATGATTACAGAATATCTCAATAGAAGGCGTTGCTCTACTCGCGCATGCGCACAACCCATATCGGTTGTGTTGATATTGATACTCTCAATGTTGATGAACACAAATGAATGTAATGTTTACTTTTTAATTAGAAACTGCAGAATGTTGAAAATTGTTGATACGTTTCGTGATAACTTTATTTGGCAAATAGTGTAGTTTGGTTGTATGTACGTCCGTAATTAAGTCGTAATGCGTACGGGATAAAAGTGGTCTCGCGGCGAGCAGTCGGACGTCTCTGTTCGAAATTTAGATTCTTAATTTCTTAAAATTTTGCTTAGTAACTCGAAAAAAAACTCTATTATTGACTCATTACTGGGTAAAAAACTACAATTTGCTTACACAGACATAACCGTAAGTATTACCATTTCTTCGCAGAAAATGGGGTCTAACTTACACCGCACTGAGCACAATACTCGTTCTTTCACCTCTATGTTAAGGGAGATGTGGAAAAGGTAAAGAACGAGTAAAAAGGATTACATCACTAAATCTACGGTAAAGTGCCTAAATAACGGTAAAACCGTTTGGAATGTAATTAATGAACTAACAGGATTCAAGAAACAATGCAAGCAGGAAATCACTCAACTGAAATATAATGGTCAGATTCTTGATTCCCAGACAGAGATTGCAGACGCTCTTAATGAATTCTTTGTCAAAATTGGACCTGAACTTGCATCTTCTCTTGGCACTTCACCTAACATTAATGACCACCCTCCTGTCTCTAATTGCTCCAGCTCCATTTACTTCAGGAGAACCAATGTAATTGAGGTGACCAAGCTAATTGATAAGATGAAGAACAAATTATCTGCACCCAACGGTATCAACAACAGCCTCCTCAAAAGAACAGTGACTGTCATTGCACCTGCCCTGGCCATACTCATCAATCTCTCCTTCCGGACCGGCGTATTTCCGCAGGCTTGCAAAATCACAGACGTTATCCCGATACACAAGGGTGGCCCAAAAGATGACCCAGGAAATTATAGACCCATCTCCTGCCTCTCAGCAATATCTAGACTTCTTGAAATGGCTGCAAAGTCGACACTTGAGTCCTTCCTACATCATACCAACTTCTTCTTCTGTGGTCAACATGGGTTCAGAACTGAGAAAGATGTAAACACCGCCACCTTCGACCTAGTATACTCTATACAGGCCGCACTTGATCATAAAAAACTAACTGGTGCTATCTTCATTGATCTTAAAGGGAGTGGCTCGCAAGCGCTACAGATCACAAGCGCTACGGGTCACAAACGCTACAGCTCGCTAGCGCTACGGGTCACAAGCGCTACAGATCACAAGCGCTACAGCTCGCTAGCGCTACGGTTCGCTAGCGCTACGGGTCACAAGCGCTGCAGCTCACAAGCGCTACAGCTCGCTAGCGCTACGGCTCGCTAGCGCTACGGGTCACAAGCGCTACAGCGAGAATCCGACCGCTAGGCGGAGCCGACTATTGACGGGGTTTTGGGCGAGAAGATCTATTGATATCAGTGCGTATGAGAAAATAAATTGCTCCGTTGGAGTCTCCTCTCTGTCCAAGGCCGAGGCGGGTCCCTGTCCTGTACCCTTTGTTGTTATGTCAGCTGTTATAGTCAATAGCCGCCTCTATTTATTGTCCTAACTCAAAGAACAAATCATCAAAATGATTTCTATAGGTTTCAGTAGACTTCGGAGTACTTCGTGGTGAGTTGTCAAGTTTCGCTCAATTCGTCGTTGCCAGTGATCTCAGAATCATTTTGCAGCAAAGAAAATAAACATTTCAAGGGTTTTTTAGAAACAACAAACTGGATTTCACGCAGTTTCACCGCAGACGCGCCAGCCTCGGCCTCGGAGGTAGAGAGTAAGAGGAGAGAGACTCGAACGGAGCAATTTTTTCTTCTCATACGCACTGAGATCAATAGATCGTTCTCGCCCGAGACCCCGTCAATAGTGGGCTCCACCTAACGGTCGGATTCTCGCTGTAGCGCTTGTGACCCGTAGCGCTAGCGAGCCGTAGCGCTAGCGAGCTGTAGCGCTTGTGAGCTGCAGCGCTTGTGACCCGTAGCGCTAGCGAGCTGTAGCGTTTGTGAGCCGTACCGCTTGTGATCTGTAGCGCTTGTGACCTACGTCCATCTTAAAAAAGCTTTCGATACGGTGGATCATACTATCCTACTAAGGAAATTGCATCAGGTCGGAGTGAGGGGTCTTCCTAATATGTGGTTCAAGTCTTATCTTGCAGCCAGAAAACAAAGGGTCAAGCTTTCCGGAATTAAGAGCAATGAATTACCAATAACCTGCGGAGTCCCACAAGGGTCGGTTCTTGGCCCCTTACTTTTCCTAATTTCTGTCAATGACATTGGACTGCTCCACCTGCATGGTAAACTTCAACTATTTGCGGATGATACAGTAATTTTCTACGAGGCTACATGCATTGAACAGCTCTCATTGCACATGAATAAAGACCTGGACTCCATCTCTGAGTGGTTCATCCTCTCAACAAGCTGTCTTTCAATATATCCAAGACTAATTTTATAATCTTCAAAAAAAACCCTCACACCCTATTCTGATCTACAACTTGTACTAAAGGGCCAACAACTTCAGCAAGTCACCTCCACTAAATACCTAGGACTTCATATTGACCAGCACCTTAACTGGGATATCCACGTCGCCAATCTCCTCAACGAACTTAGGCCTACTACTAGACTGCTGTATAGGCTCCGCGGTTGTCTGACCTATACTTTACTAAAGCAGATATACTATGCCTATTTCCACTCTCATATGGCTTACCTAGTCCATATATGGAGCTGTGCACCCCAATCTATTATTCGCCTGGTACATCTGATGCAAAGAAATGCTCTGAAAACCATAACTTTCTCTGAAAAGACTTGCCCCTCAACCATTCTCTTCAGGAAGTCCGACATTCTACCTCTCGAAGTCTTAATACAAGTCCAACGAGCTTACCTAATCTACAACCACAGCGTATCCAGGAAACTCCTCAACTCAGCCTCTGCCCAGATTAAACTCTCCCATGATTACAGCAACAGAGCCGCATTGAAGCCCAAGCCCACTAAATCATCCAGTACCAAATATGGCCTCCGTAACCTCTCCATAGCTGCCTACAACTCTCTTCCGAATGAAATCCTACAAGTACCGAATCATGCTACCTTCAAAAAACAGTCACGCCACTTCTTTCTCAATAGACTCCTCATAAACTAATTTAACATCATTCGCTTCCTACTTTATTGTTACTATATAATTAATTTATTTTCTTCATTTTCCATCAATCCTTTCCTTTGTTACTATATAATTAATATTTCTTCCTGTTAAACATTCTTATATATTTTATATTTATATATTTTATATCAACATTTATTCTACCACCATGTTCTCTGCCATCGCTGTTTAATTATACATTTGTATAAAGTCCACCACAGGGCTTGCCCCTTCTGGACCATGTTGCCCAAATAAAAAAAAAAGTCAGGCCTCTGTCAGTCATAATTTCTCTTAGTCTTTCTTCTTTGATTGCTCTTTCTTCTTATCCTTTTCCTGTCCAATGTTAATCCTTGTGAAATTATAAAGATGGCCCCTTAATGGCGGCGGCCCCGACCGTCAGTCAGTCAGTCAGTCAGTCAGTCGTCGGCCATGAATACATCTTGTTCTACGCTATTTGTCTTGGCTTCGGTGCCTAAATATTCTGAACCGACTTGCCAGACAGACGAAAACCCTAAACGGTGTCAATAATATTATTCCGAACAACCCTGCCGGAGCGCAGAGTATCCAGCGCCGGAAGGTTGGCAGTGACAGAGGGTCTAGTGCTGGAAGGCTGGTAGCATCGTCGTGAAAACAAACACCAAACACGCCCATTTACAAACACATTCGTTTCGTGTTCGCCCTCCGTGCTTGGAGAAAATGCCGCGGGAAAAAATGCCATATTCCGAGGGAGTGCTGTGCGATGAGGTAAGAAACAATAGAATAATATGGGACCACACCATGAAGACGCATTACAAGAAGCACCTGCAGGCCAAGGCATGGGGCGAAATAGCGGCCGGTTTCCACGGCAATGTCACTGGTAAGCGACCTAACCTCTCAAAGATGAAGCCATTGTTTCACACCTTGTTTCACCCGTATTATGAATTACTTTATCCTTGCACGTTTCGTTTCCTTTGCAGTTGACTTCTGCAAGGGCGAACTCAAGCGGCTGCGAGACAATCGCACGCAACGTAAACGCCGAATGAAAACCCATTGCAAGAGTGGTGCAGCGGGGTCTGGGCCGCCTGTAAACTTCCAAGGAGATGGCTTGGCATGGCTTGACTAGGTCGGCAGCGTCCTTTGCAATCGCCGGGAATCTAACCTGGGTCGTGGGCGTGATTTATAGGGAGAAGATGACGACGCTACTGATGTCGATGACCCTAGCTCTAGCTCGCGCGGCAGGGGCCCGATTCTCGCCGTCCCCGTCACTGAGACGACCTGCAGCATCCGCTTCTCCAATCAGCCACCTGTGTCTCGAAGTGCGTATTAAGTAGTGACCACCATGTCTCAGTAAAGTGACCGAAGTTTTATGTTGCAATTATATATCGTTCCATTTTGTAGATTACTGTGAAGACGTCCTCGAGGCGAACGAGAGGAGAGAGGCTGACCTGCAGCTGCGCTCTGCACCCGCAAGCGCGTCTCCTTCCCGCAGCATCATGGGGCTGTCGGGTACCGCTCTAGCCGGGGAACGTGAGGCCAGTTCGGCAGGGAGTGACCAGAGCACGCAGGAGCATCGCAGAGGGAAGGGCGCGCCGTGCTAGACACCCTCCCAATAGGTTCTCCCCCTCCGACCCCTCAGGACTACGTGAACTCGACGACTCTATCACGTCGAACCGCAGCGGGCGTTCGGACAGGTCTACATCTACGAGGCGCCGGCGCCTTCGCTTCGTGTGGAAATTTGTCATCCTAGTGTGAATCATAATTTCTCATTAATCTGGAACAGTCTTGTTGTTCCTCTCTGTTTCCTGTATCCGGTTAGTTCAGAATAAAATGTCGAACCGTGAAGTTGTGCTGTGTGTCATCCCGTTTAATCCACGCATAGACTTAGTAATTACACTGTACAGCTATTCAATATTAATCCACAGGTTATGGGCCGTGGCTGTGTGTAATTACGTGCTATTATTTTCCTCAAGAAAAGGTGGATTTTCCTGTGATTTTGTGAACTTTGTTTTGCGTCATCATGGCGGACCGTGCCGGTGGTGCCGGGTCTGTGACTTTTGGTATTGGCCGCCTGAAAGGACGTGAAGATTACAAGACATGGCAGTTCAGCATGATGAATTATTTTCGTCGACAAGGCCTTTGGGCTTTGGTGAAGGGAGAAGAGGTTGGAAACGCTGATGATTCCAAGGAACTTGCTTCGTTCAAGTTCCGTGACCAACAGGCCTTAGGTGATATTTGTCTTATGGTGGAACCTCAGAACCAGCAGTACGTGATCAATGCAACCACTGCTAAGGACGCTTGGTCGACTCTGGAGAAGAAATTCAACACCAAAGGACATTGGAGATTTGTTTATCTCGTCCGTTCTTTGAGCCAGTCCCGTTACGAGAATTTTCCTAATATGGAGGCTTACATTTCTCACATAACCTCCATTGGACAGGAACTCAAGACAATGGGTGAAGAGATCAAAGAAAAATATTTGGTTGCCTTGATATTACAAGGGTTGCCATCAGACTTTGACAGTATAATTATGACTGTCTGTGCGTCTGAGGGAGACTTGGCTCTGGAAGTCGTCATTGGCAAGTTGTTGGATGATAGTCAGAGGCGTGACATTGTTTCACCTGAGAAGACATTAGCCTTGTATACCAAGAAGAAAAATCCTGAGAAGAGTAAGTCTGATAAATCTCATGTCAAATGTTGGCGTTGCCATGAAAAAGGACATACGATTCGTGACTGCAAACAAGAAAAGTCGTCAGAATCAAATGAGAAGAAGAAAGACAAGGATAAGCCAAATCCGTCCAAGAAAAACACTGATACAAATAACAACAAGAAATCTGATGGAGAAAACTGAAAGAAAACTTTTCTGTGTGCATTATCAGTTGGGTCTAGTAATAATGGATCTATTATTATTGACTCTGGAGCTGAAGGACATATGTCACCTGCGAAGAAGTTTTTGGTGAACTACAAGAGTGATTTTCAAGATAAATGTGTTGTTGTGGGGGACAATGGCAAACTCAGAGTGTCTGGTACTGGGGATATGGAACTATCTTCTGCAAGTACTATTAATAAGATATCAGATGTGTTACATGTACCTGGTTTGAGTGCTACTCTTTTATCAGTTAGTCAGTGTACTGATCGAGGTATGAATGTTCTGTTCACTTCAAATGGTTGTGTGTTCTTGGATTCTGGTGACTGTCAAATTAAAGGTACTGTGTTAGGCACTGGTAGTCGTGTAAATGGTCTTTATCATTTGGATAATACGCCTACTGTTAAGAATGTTAATGTTGCAAATGTTAAACACTTTGATCTGTGGCACAAGCGTTTGGGTCATATTGTTGAAAAGAAACTTAAAATTCTGAGTGAGAAGACTGATGTTGTGAAATTCTCCACAGTAAATAAGGAATTGTGTGAGCCTTGTGTTTTAGGTAAGCATTGTCGTCAGAGTTTCCCTAGAGTATTGTACCCAAGAGTGTCTGGAATTCTTGATCTAGTCCATGCAGACTTATGTGGTCCATTCACATTGAGTTTTGGAGGAGCCAAGTATGTGTTGACTTTAGTTGATGATTTTTCAAGATTTGTTAAAGTGTATTTCCTAGTGTCCAAAGATCAAACCAAAGATAAAATAATAGAGTTTGTGACTGAATGTGAAACTCGGAAAGAGAAAACTCTTAAAGTTTTTAGATCTGATAATGGAGGGGAGTTTGTCAACAAAGCCTTGATTGAATTTTTTAAGTCAAAAGGTATAGTTCAACAAAGATCAGTGAGATACACTCCTGAACAAAATGGGGTTGCCGAGAGGCAAAATAGGTCAACCTTGGAAACAGCAAGAAGTATGATGTTTAATGCCAAGAGTCCAAAAGGTTTGTCGACTGAGGCAGTCAATACTGCTGTGTTTCTACAAAACAAAGTTCCGCATACTACAACAAATTACTTCATTCCTGACGAAGTTTTTACTGGTGTACCTGCAGAGTATTCTGACCTGAGAGTTTTTGGGTATAATGCTTTTGTGCACATTCCAAAGGAAAAGAGTGGAGACAAGTTGGATGCAAGAAGTGAACTGATGGTTTTTGTTGGTCATGATTCAGAGAAGAAAGGCTACAGGCTTTTTAATCCTAAGAAACCGAAGGACATTGCTGTCGAACATAGTGTCAAGTTTGATGAAAATAATATTTCCTGCCTACAATCTGACGGAAATGACATTGGTAGTGTTGTGTATTTACCTGTCAGTGGTATCTTTGAAAAATGTGATGATGTGATAGAAACTCGCAGTTAAAAATAATTCTCAGATTTTTGTAAGCTGCAAAGCACTGAGCCTTGTTTCTGTTTTGCCGTTTTGCAGAAACTGCCAAATAAGGCATCACTTCCTGAAATGTTAGTGCTAAGAGTTTCACCTAAGTACTAAATATTTTTGCGGCTGTTGACACAACAATACCCATCATATAAGCTATGTCATGCACGGAGAGGTCTCTTCTCATTCTCACTAATACAAGAAACAGGCGACTCCTGAGTGAAACTTTTCTCTTTGGTTTAACATTGATAGAGATTTTGCCATCAACACCATATTTTATTTGGCTGCATAAATTGTCTCCACCAATCAGATCATAAACTACTAGAAATTGTCCAGGAGTTAAGCCAGTGAAGTACCCGAATTCTCCTGCATTTTGGACGCATGTTTCATAACTGATTAGAGGAAACTTAGTCTGGCAGCCTATTGTTCTGGTTGTTAGATTCTGAAAAAGAGGAAAACATTTCCTAAATTATCTGTTATAGTAAAAGGTAATTTTCATTTTTTTTGCAGCCATGTCATGCACCAGCAGACCCTGTGCTTGGGGACAAGGAGCTGTAATGAGAGATCCGGGAAAGATCAAGATCAAAGCATTCGGTTGTGAGAGTCACCAGAGGAAAGCCTCCTTTGATCCAAGACCGACTGAATTTCAGTACAAAAGTGAGGAGCAGTTACACGCTCAATGTGAACAATTCTGTTTAATGTTCAGGGACTCTATGTGACCAACCCAAGTACGCCTTTCTATCAAAAACTTCCCAAACCAAACAATGACAAGGAAGATGAGTCCAAGCCAAGTACTGCTGATAAGGAACAAAAACAAGAAATATAATAATTATTTGACTTACATCTGGAATTCTACTATGCTCCCTATGATGAAAAGTGGTTGTTCTCTTATGTAAACAATTCTTAGCAAATTTTGAGGAAACTGCTCGCAAAGGGCCATTGGAGCTGCCTCAAACCAAAGCACAGTCTGAGTCAGAACAATGGCATCTTATTCTGGCTCTGCATACTACCGCATCTCAAGCAAAGATATGTTATCATTGAACACCTTTTGGGTACCAGTCACTCCTCAGGCAACATCTATGGAAAATTGATGCTTTTAAAGGAAATAAAGCTTGCAGAGTGAGCAGAAAGCTCTAGCAGCATATGAAACACTGATGAAAACAAAACTTCCAGCAGTTAAAGTTATGACTACCGATACATGGGTGAATCCTAGGGTGCTCCCACAATCATACCTTCACTTCGCTTCACTTCACTTCACTTCACTTTGGCCCGCTCACGATGGGGGAGCGGAGCGGGGTGTCGGAGGTCATAAATACAGAGATGTCGTCCATACAATTTTTTTAAATCATATTTTTACACAAATTTTCGAAATTCACCAAAAATTAATGCTTATTGGCTGCGTTCCGCCCGCCGGTGGACTACTTTCTGCCGTCGGTGCATTAATTTTTGGTGAATTTCGAAAATTTGTGTAAAAATATGATTTAAAAAAATTGTATGGACGACATCTCTGTATTTATGACCTCCGGCACCCCGCTCCGCTCCCCCATCGTGAGCGGGCCAAAGTGAAGTGAAGTGAAGTGAAGCGAAGTGAAGGTATGATTGTGGGAGCACCCCTAGTTGCATGGAGCTTGCATGCAGCCCGGATGGTATTATACTGTCTAAAGGGCAACCCACCAAGCTAGTTGAAATTAAATGCCCAGCTTTGCTGAAGCGAGGTGACCCGCACAAATTTAAAGAGCACCTGACAAAAGCTCCGTGCCAGCGTTTCTGCTTGCATAGGAAAAACAATTAATTACAGCTAAAGAAAACAACACCCTTACTGGTTCCAATTCCAAATGCAGCTAGGCATTATGCAATCGGATAAATGTGACCTGGTTGTGTGGACACCAAAAATATGTTTATTCAGACTATCAAGTTTAATATCAAAACGTGGATGAATTACAAAGACCGTCTCACCCATCTTCACCATGCCCTGCTGATTCCTGAATATTTTTTGAGGCGTACACCTCGTGACTTGCAACAATGCATAATTGATTACATTGTGTGTTTTCTTAAAAATGTGAATGAAAATATGTAAATGACATACCTCTAAATTTTGTTCTAGGTGAATTTCCATGAATGAGGAAAATTCCAAGTCTGCTTGATGCTCATTTGATATTATGATTCTAGCTGACTAGTGGAGGAGGAGAAAATTTATATTCAGGACTTCAACAGATAAAATTGATCAAAGATAGTATGTAAACATTTTAAAGATTACTTTGTAAGATTATTTCCTCTTTCCTTTGAAATGTTTCATTTTGTTTTCTATCAGAAGTATCCTGGAATCAAATCTTCCTATTATTTCACCTGCAGCACACTCGGCACATTTTTTGTCCTTCGTTTTAAACTTACATCCATCAGCAGCTTCCTTCTCACTGCCTTTCTAGGAGATGTATACTCAACATCAATTTTCTTTTCTTAAGTGGAATTACTTCAAGTTTTCGTTTTAAACTTTGTTGCGTCTTGACAACTCGTAAATCCATTAAGAATTGTCTATATAAGTGTGCTTTCATTAACCGATTGGTAGGTTAATGTTTACCAATCTCCCGTTAAGAGGTGCATAATCACGTTAGAAGAAAGCACGAATGCTACGAATTTTGATCACCTAATGTTATTTATTTATCTCGCTCTTCACACGGTTACATAACTCACGCCATCATTATTTTTATTTTACACGCCAATTTGGAACAGAACGGATAACCAAACCCGGAGCCGATGTAAACAGAAACGCACCACATATTTCTCATACTCATACTCCCTACCACTACCCCCCCCCCCCCCCCCTCCACTAGCGCGCTCACGTGGCGCGAAGCGCTCAGCCAATGAGGACGCTTTTGTTCTATCCGCTATTCTTCTCCGTTTTCTAATCGAAACACATTATTACGCATACCATGACGCCTTTATTACGGATAGAGTGACCCGCGACTATAACGCGATCGTATACCCCCTCGGAGTTGACGGGTCTCAGAGTCTCTGCTGTGCCGAGGGCCCTGCCGCCCTGAGCACGCCGCCGGCGCCGCGCGGGTGCAGGTGCGACGCTGCCCTTGACCAACCTGCTGTGTCGAGCACCTCCACCCCGCCTCGCTCCTCGCCGCCATCCAGTGCCCAAGGGCGCCGCTCACCGCCACCCCGCTCCATCCGCACGAGCGCGGGCCGAGCCGTGAGCCTCCTCCGCCCCCTTACTCTCGTGCTGCCCCGCCCCGCCGCACCCCGCCGCACCCCACCTCATCCCTCCCCTCCCCGCCGCGGCCCCGCGGGCGGCGTGCCGTGCCAGGGCGAGGCGCCAGCGTGCGGCAGTCACCCAGCTGGTTCCGTGGTCCGTGGGTCGCAGGCGCACCGCGCCGCCGGTTTTTTGTGTCAAAAGTCTGCGATCGCTTAGAACATAGCGGGGGCGCCGTTAAACGCTTTTCGGGAGGAGGGAGATCGGAACGTGAGAGGCGTGCGTTTTGATCCTCTCCCGCCCGACCAGTTGTAAAAAAAGCCCCCTTCTTCCCAGTAAGTAGTCGCCGCGGTGCGATCTGGTGTTCGCCGAGTGCAACAAGTGCTGTGTTCCCCGTCAGTGCTGTGAGAGTGGTGGTGGTGGTGGTGGTGGTGGTGCGGTGCAAAAAGTGATCAGTGCGCTCCGCTGGAGTGAGTTCGGTGCCGTTGTGGATTACGTCGGCCGCCTTGGATTACCGCCGCTGCCTCTGGATTTACCTTCTACGCTGTCCATACCCGAGGATTAATGTGGATTAACTCATCGAGTCGAGTCTCATCGTTCCATATGTTGCCCGAGAGGCTGGTGAGAGTATTTGTCCGAAAGAGAGAGAGTGAGACGGTCCCTTGTGCTGCTCGGGTTTCAAGCTCGGCCTGAGTCCAAATACCAGTGTACCCCGCGCCCCACCCTAAGGCCCCCCCCCTCCCCCGCGCTAAGCGCCCCCCCCCCCCTCCCACATCCCTATTGTCGCCTCTCACACTCATCCTCCGTTCCCCGTTTCTGCTCATCTCCTCAAAGCTCAGTCCCATTCCTTCATCCCCCTGTAACTTGTTTAACTGTTAAAAGTTCTGCAACATCTTACGGAAGTTCTACGGGACGCACCGTAATTTTTTTTACTGCCACCTGTATTTCAAAAATACGGGAGAGATCCGTAGTTACGGGCGATTCCGTACCTACATTTAGATGCACAGGGTCCAGTAACTAGTTTTCATCAAAAGTGCTCCGGGAGTCCTAAAACACAAAATACGGGATGAACGGTCCGAAATTTCAAGGTACGGGAAGGTTCCGTATTTTTCTTTTGCGGTTATACCGTAAACTTAAAAACGGTTAAAAACCAGCTAACTATTAGCCGGGCCATTCCTTTAAAATTCCCGTTGCAATTTTTGACAGTAGTGTTCTTCTATTTTCCGCATCGTTTTCTTTTTTAGTAGCAATTTAGGAACGTGATCAATACCTTTACAATTAGTTTTATCTTGTAGGTCATGATCAACAAATCAATAAATTAATCTCTTACCACTATTATTATTATTATTATTATTATTATTATTATTATTATTAGGAAGAATTTGGTGAGGAATACATTATCCTGAAATAATTGATAGGGGATAAAAGTCTTGTCTACACTGGAAATCCAAGTGTACCGGGTGTTTCTTTGAATGCGTAACAGTGTTGCGGGTTTGTCTACCCAACTCGCCCGTAGGGCGCCATGGCCCCTGTAGCGCTGGCGAGTATGCAACCCCGCAACACTGTTACGCATTCAAAGAAACACCCGGTACGAATGTCGTACACTTGTAGGTGTGTGAATGTCCATTCGTACACTTAGGGATGCATCTTTTGAACACCACTTAAAATATAACTTCTGAGGTCAGCATCATCTCCGGCGTAAAGTTTCCTTTCAAACGAGCTCGCATATGAAAGGGTTGCGATTTATATTGAAGTGGGTATGTTCATCAAATCAAATGTCTGAAGTTGTATTTGAGGGCGTGTCCATGGTAAAGTAACAATCTCAACCGAGATCTCAATCCTATCACATGCGAGCTCGTTTGAAAGGAAATTTTACGCCGGAGATGATGCTGACCTCAGAAGTTATATTGTAAGTGGTAGTCAAAAATTGCACCCCCAAGTGTACGAATGAACATTCACACACCTACAAGTGTGCGACATAAATGATACGTGCAATTAATGAACATTTCTGTGCTTCCGTTTGGAAAATGGCAAGCACCCGTTTTATTTCTCCCCGACATTTAAGCCTCCAACCTTTACATTTAGCGTTTAAGTTGCACGCTCGCTTTGAGGATTTAAGGTTCTATTGAGGGTTCGCCAGCTGCTGAGAGGCTTGGGCGGAGCGGCTGGGTAGGCAGCTCGCCAGTCTGTTGGCTCCGCTCAGACGAGGCACATCGCTGGCTAGCTATACAGGCACAGCGCCGGCGCCCTTCCCCGCCGGCTCTCGTTTTAACTCCGCACTAAATTTAATTCTCTAGTGCAGCAGGCCTACCTTGTAGTGCTGTAAAAATAATAAGTTCTGCTCGCTCCTCACTCCCACCCAACTCAGCAAAATATGTAGGTTCACTAAGGGTGGAATACGGAATAGACTATTTCACTGGATCCATTAATCACGCACTCTTATAAGCTTACGGTGAATTTCATTGTAAGCTACGGCGAATAACTTGGCATCGACGTAACTTACGGTGGATTTCACCGTAGGATACGGTAGAGATGAGCGAACAGGCCAGTTCGAATTTGAACGAACTCGAACAAAATTGTTCTAAAATTCTTCGAACGAACACGAACACGAACAACCATTTTTTTCTTCGAACGAACCGAACTGAACAAACTACTGTTCATATTCGAACGAACACGAACAATTAATATTTTTTTTACCTATTCTGTCTAAAATGTAGCTTTCCGTCACATTATTCAATTTACCTTTGGTATATTAGTAATTAGCATTCTTGTCATTGACCTCAGTTGCTGCAATAAATATAAATACTTCTGAGCAGCTAGTTTTCAGCGCTCGACCAATCAGAGAGCGGCATTTTCCGCGCGCGCTTCTCACGGTCATTTTCGAAAATTTAGAGAGGGATTGACCAGGTCGGTTTTGTTCGGTGACGAAAATTTGTTCGATCAGTCCACGAACATTTCGGATCCGAACACCTTGCGTTCGTGTTCGAACGAACACGAACAGTTCGCTGTTCGTTCGAGTTCGTTCGACTGCGAACATGTTCGCTCATCTCTAGGCTACGGTGACATTCACCGTAAGCTACGGTGAATGTCACTGTAGCTTACGGTGAATCAGGAGGCATGACAGTAATCTACGGTGACGTTCACCGTAGCTTAGGGAGAAAATTCACCGGAAGTTACGGTGATGCCAAGTTCACCGTAGCTTACAGTGAAGTCCACCGTAAGCTTTAAAGAGTGCGATACTCTCGAAAAACAAATGCACCGGAAGTCATATAAAACTGGCTTCTGAGGCATAATAACGCCAAATCAATAAACAATACTGATAAATAAACTCTTAGGGACTCGAATTTGTCAATATTATGTAAAAGGTTTGAGGACTCCTTTGCATTTGTTTTTCGAGATGTTCCAGTGAAATAGTCTATGGAGGAGCATGACTGATAAAAGGGGATAATAAATCGACTTAACCACATGCCTTGTTTTCTTCTGTAATCCTGCTGGGTGCGTAAATGGCACGCAATATCTCAAAGGCAAGCTAAATTTTACTTCAAGCTAGAGTCCTCCACTTGCCTCCTATTTTCTTGGTATGGAGTCAAGTACGCTCAGTGCAAAAGAGTTTGAATGTAGCACATACAAAGTGTAAGTTTCTTCCACAAGAGCACCAAGCTCTTTTCTTAATTTTATTAAATACTCGGTTGAATGAAGAAAATTTAGATTGTATAGATTACGTTTCACTTTTTGCAAGACAATTTTTAAACGAAAAATTTGGATGAGTTGGGCTCAAAATACACCGAATTTGAGATTTTTTGTTTTTTGTGTAAAGTGCAAGTAACATATATGTTTCGAGACCGTCCATAGATTTGAGCATATCTCTAATAGTTTTCTTAAAAAAGAAATGTCTGTCAAATCCAAAATCTTGTATGTTTATCTAGTGGATTCCATGTTTAAAATTTTTTGTATGCTACTTTTGAATCTATTTTGCGTAGGGGGAGAAAAGAAGTGCTTTCACAACCACCCTCGCTGCTAACATAGCACTTACATATTATTTTTGCTTCATCAGCTGAAACGAAGCCGCGGCAGCAAACTGCTCAGCCTATTATTCGGCAAAGCGCTTAGCTAGGCGAGCAAAGTGAAAGCTACCGTTTTGCTGTCCTACACTGTTATTCAATTACTGTGGCGTCACGTTCTTTTTCATGTGAAAAGTGTCACTTTGTTTAAAATGTAATGTCATCTTTTCAACGTGAATCGGCCAGAAATTGCGGGCTAAATTTCATTGTCACATGCAAAAGAATATGAAGAATATTAAAAGGAATGTGACAGTTTTCACATGAAAAAGAATGTGACCTCACAGTAATTAAATAACAGTGTACACTGTAAAAAATTGTTGTAAAAAAACAAACCAGAAACAAATTTATAGGTTTCGCTGTTTAATCGGTAAACAGGTTTTTCCTGTAATTTGATGAAAAATTTAGTAGATTAACAAGAAAAACCGCGAAACAACAGATACAATTTGTAATGTTACGGAATTATTTTGTAAAGTTGCAGAATTCTTTTGTAAAAGTATACGAATATAAAGTAAATTCACATTCAGGTCGTTCAACAAAACTCACAGATATTTCCTGTTAGTTAACGGAATGGCTTTTTCTTTGTACAGTGTAGCACTTACACACACACACACACATACACACACACACACGCGCGTGCGCGCGCGGGATGTGCATGGCACGCCCCTATTTTTAGTAAACCACAACAAAGCACACTCTAAAAGAGAGCCAAGCATGCTCTAAATTAAAGCATGCCAGCCAGGCATACTCATAGATTAAGTGTGCTTGTCAGGCACACTCCAATATAATGCGTGCTATCCAGTATCCAGTTAAGTTATATTAGCAGCATGCAAAAAACTCAAGAAATAATATGAATGATTTCAATGAGTGGCTTCATCTCATGTAACCCGATGTAACCATTCACTATTACGGATTAACTTACTTTGCATGCTGCTATATGTAGAGTGCTTGGATAGCATGCTTGATCTTTTAGTGTGCTCGACATGCACGCTTAACCTCCGTGCATGCCCCGCTGGCATGCTCTACTTTAGAGTGTTTCTGGCAAGAACATTGTTTTGAAGCATGCTTGAAAAGCGCGTACCATTTTAGAGTTTGCTTTGTGTTTGACTCTAAACGGAGCGTGCTATGCACGCACTTGAGTGTCTAGAGTGTATGCTGCAACAGCAAGTCTTTTTTCTCAGTCTGTAAAGACTGACTCGTACACTAGCAACACAAGTGTGCGAATGTCGTTCACTCGGATGTGTGCGAATGCTCATTCCTACACTTGAGGGCGTAAAGGTGTGAATTTTACTTGGAAATTCACACACTTTGGCCTCCAAGTGCTCGAATGAGCATTCGCACACGTAGAAGTGTCTGACATGTACACTTTTGGGTTTCCATTTCTATTTTCGTGAATATCCTGGATAGATGCAATACTAGCTAATACTTGGCTTTACCAAGTAAAAGTATTGTTTGTCCAATTTATTCTTACTTTCATAGCCCTCTGCACTCTTGCAAACTCTGCAAACTCAATATATTGCTTAATTTATTGTGTTTAGGAATTCAAGCGTGGCTAGAGCGCTACAGAACTGTTCTGTCATGTTTCCAACCTTGGATTTTATGGTTAAATACTGCCAAATTGTCCATTATCCGTTGTTAAGGTTTACGAAGTATCGATATTCATCACTTTTATTGTACGTATTCGTGTACTACGGGTCAGCTTTTAAGGCGAGGGGGCAACCACTCGTGAAATCCTGTGTACAAACCCTCGGAAATCTGGATGAAATCTTCCGAAATCTCGATGAAATCCTATGAAATCCAACTGAGAAATCTCAAGAAATATCATAAAAAATCTCACAGAAATCAGTGAAATTCCATGAAACCTTGAGGAATCCCATGAAACCTAGTGAAATCTTTTAGAATTTTGTGGAATTCGGTATATAATTGTGAAATGTACCCGAATGTACCATAAGAAATCTTTATAAAATCCGGAGAAATCTTTACGCAATCCATAGAAATCCCATATCATTAGAAATCCTGTGTACACAAGGATAGGGAGTGGTTGCCCCCTCGTTTTAAGGGGTGTGAAACGAAATGCACTTTGATGAGTCACGCTGTCGTAATTATCGTTTCATGAATGGGAATTACGCTAATATATTTTTTGGATGAAATATATATATAACACATGCTGCAATTGTATTTTCCGTTCTCATTTCTGCCTTTTCAGTTCAGAAATAATTTTGAACGAAACGAGAACACTTTTGCTAAAAATCTGGGAAATCAGAGTTTCAGCGTTCAGAGAGATTTGATTTGATTACTGCAAAAAAGGACTTGAAAGTCCCACGGGAATGCAATACAGTCGGTTGAAAATAGTCAGACAGCAGGGTAATACAAAAGTAATAAAGCACCGTAGACCGATTCAAGAAATTTAACATAGGAGTGAGCACAGGACATACAGAATGAGCTTACATTAAATTTAAAAACATACACTGTTTGTAATATGACCTGGTTGGGCGTTCCAAAGTATCACTGCAAAAATCCAGAAAGCACAGAGAGAGAGAGAGAGAGAGAGAGAGAGAGAGAGAGAGAGAGAGAGAGAGAGAGAGAGAGAGAGAGAGAGGGAGAGAGAGAGGGAGAGAGAGAGAGAGAGAGAGAGAGAGAGAGAGAGAGAGAGAGAGAGAGGGAGAGAGAGAGAGAGAGAGAGAGGGAGAGAGACAGACAGACAGACAGAGGTGGAAAGATAAGATAAAGATCTGATGATAATCATAAACTTTGTAGATCTGGTTGTAAAGTTTGGGATTTTAATAGTGAATTAAGACCTGCAAAAGCCTTGTAGGTAGTAGTCAACTAAAGCTCTTGAATGAATATCAGAATGTTCATCAGTTTCCATAGCATTTTGCGCGAGGAATATTTGTCAAATGTGGTTACATACGGACTACCTCACTGGTAAAACAAATGTACAGTTCTAAACATCAAATGATGTTTAACTGCTAATGTTTAAAACTTAAACACTATATCATGTTTAGTTCAAACTATACATCAGCAGATGTTTATTTTCTAAACACTTCGCAAGTGTTCAGTCGGCTGTACACTTGGCGCAGCGTGGTATCCCTATGCTTTCCCATGTGAAGCTTCGCCCAAGTGTATACTTCTATACATCACAAAATGTTTAACCTCTAAACATTTGCGAAGTGTATAGGTGTTAAAAATCTTGTCATGTTTAGTTCCTGCTGAACATCATGTCATGTATAGAATTGCCAACTATACACCATGATGTATAGAAACTAAACATTTGTTTTACCAGTGCTGTCTGTAGTGTATAAATTGGTAATACTTACGTATCAGAATACAATCATACACCATGTCGCATGTGACCACATTCAACAAATATTCCTAGCACTGAATGGCCGCAAGCCCCCGAGTGGTTGAGGTGACCAGTGACCATGACTTACATATGGACTCTTGTTATTGTCCCACGAGTCACCCCCATCAATCTTGGTCGCCCGGCCTGCGGCCGCGTTGTCTGAGGAAGGGATAGGACCTGGGTGTGTCCCTGGGAGAGGCGCCAGCAAAGGTTTAAGTCACTCTTCCAGAGCGGATTTTGAAAAGGCCTCCGCTGTTCCGTTCCCAATCTGTTCAATAATGCTTGCACCTGTTACATGGCAACGTCATCTGTGCTATAAACCATAGGAAATGAGCTCAAATGGCATGCTGCAGGCCTGGGGGGACGTGGACGTAGGACAACTCGCCTAATTCTACACAATACTAATTCGCCCCACGCCCACTTAGCCCAGTACCTACTCTGTCAGAAAAAAAAAAAACAGTGTTTATTACGGTAAAGAATGGTCAAAAATTTGCCTAATCAGCCTGTACCTGATCGAGTACGGTCCTTGAAGTACGGTTCACGGTTATTTTTAACATTGTGTCTTATGGGGGCTACACTGTAAGAAATGAGAATCCTAGTACGGAACCGATGACGGAAAAGTTCCGTACCATGATGGGTACGGACGAATCCTTCCAAGCTGTGATCTAATTTTTCTCGTACGGTACTGCAGAAACAACCATGTACTACGGACATCTGAACGGACGTTTCCGTTTTCATCAAGTACGGAAATGTCCGGAAAAAATTAGCCGGAAATTTCCGTACATATTTTTCACAGTGTACAATGAATGAGGTACGGTGATGCTGTACCTTGCCCACCACAGTTCTGTAGTCCTGTTCTTTGGTACCGGATTTTTGACAGTGTATTTCGCCCAAAATAAGATTTTATTTGGAATCGAAATTTTAATTGTATTACAAGAAGATAGACAGGTTGTGGCCGAGAGCACATCTGTGGGTGACCACATTATCTGCTTTCTATTTATCAAAGTGGATCTCTGCGACCTTCTTGAAGGCTTGCACGGTCGCAGCGTGGTGCAGCCGCCCAAAGTTCGGGTGAAGTGTGCCATTATTAATCGACGGCTTTCTTCTCTCGATGGACACGACCCCCCCCCCCCCACACACACACACACACACCACCACCACCACCACCACCACCACCACCACCACCACCACCACCAAAAAGGGGTTTTCGATCCCAATGCTGGATGATCGTGTACCTCTTTTTATTAGTGCCTGCTCCCTGCTCCTCTCCCGCCCATTTTCAGCGTCACACTGTCCACACCACTCCGGCGCTGCGCTTATAAAGGGTAAGGGATGGGGGGAGAGGGGGTCCGCAAAAACCATTAATTTACTTGAAAGGGGGAGAATGGGACAAAATGTTTGACCTGAGGCGAAATGGCACAAGTTTGCCACTCGCCCCACTCCCAAAATTAGGGTGAGTTAGCCTTGGGGCGACCTGTGTCATGTCATGGGGTGACTTTGCGCGGGCGAGTTGTCCGTCACCCGCCCAAGTTTCAACTTTTAGGGTGGCTCGGGCCAATAGCAAGTAAAATGAGCCGTTTGCCGGATGTTCGGACGTTTTCCAACTAAACATTGGTCCCTCAGCGTGTAATTTGGACGCGTTCGCATGTATTTGTGGTGAAAAACACAATAACAGTTTTTGAACAGAACAGCTAAAGGGGCCTCTCTAATCCCTTGCCAAAGGATCGCTAATCCCCTCCACGGCGCCGGGCTTCGGGACGGCCCGGGGTGTGATTATCTCAGGGGGAGGGTACCGGGAGACTACATGCGCATTTGTCGTTATTGTCAAATCCACCTTCCAGGGTGAAGAAAAAGGAAGAATCTACTGCATGGTGCAAGTGCTTGTTATCAGGTTTCGAATTCAAGTGGCCGTTTCTAAATCATGATTTAAGACGTAAGAAAATTCCGTTTTTATGATTACCACAGTAATTGAAATATTTATTTTTTTAAAAGAGAGAAAACGCACTGTTCATTTTTATTTTATATTTTTTTTGTTTAATCAGCAAGCACTCATAAGTGAATTTTCAGCAGAAGCCAAGCCAATTTCTTGCAACCTCTTTCTTGTAACTACCGTGATAAAAAATGAGGCTTTGTACACTCTAAAAGCCCATTGGTAAATGGGATAACGACTAATGTAATAAAGAAAACGTAAACTCCGATTTCTTAGTGTGAATGGCAACTTGCTCATAGAGGCGGCGCGTAGCGTGGAAACACAACAAAGCAGAAAGCTGTGAATAAATTTTATTTAACTTGATCCAAATGAATGTGCAGGCCTGACAGCTCTTATTTAAAGCAGTTATGACTATGACGGAATTGAGCATAATTCAAGATTTAAACCAGTTCTATGTGTAGGTTATGTTGCTTTGTTTTATTTCTCACTATGCTCCGCCACTCAGGGCAAGTTGTCCATTATTTGTATATTTTTCGTCATTCGTCTACAATAATCTGACTTTTAATTTTTTCTTTAAAGTAGATGCAATTTTCATAACTCAACTATCTCGGGCAACGTCATGAAATAGGAGGGGAAAGGAATCCTGGCTTTGCGCCAGATTCTTAGCGCTATGCTCCGCTGACGGTAAAGCATCCCTTTGTATGCTTGTCTATCTTCTCTACTCCCCTCCTCCGAGACCATTTTGCTTCAAAGTTATTACGAAGTTAAAACGTTTGAGTTAAAACGACCAACATATAGATAAATGATTGGCGAATTCTCGTTTACCATTCATGACTTTTATTTTGGTTGCGATGAAAAATGTTACTTGAACATGAACACGCTGAGAGAACTCGGGCTAAAATAAGAGCCAGTATTCGTATTTTCTCTACGGCTGAGGCAACGTGCATCATCTTATTTTATTACCTATCGCGAGGGGGCATACGTCAGGTCACTTCTTGAACGATATTAGTAATAGTGCGACCGCGAAAGACAATTAATATGTTGTATACGGCAAAAACTGTGTCTCATTCTTTGAGTAAAAACGAAAACTTTGAGGAACTTTCTGATTTTGAGGAAAACTCGTCAGATTTTGAGGATGTTTACTTTAAATGAGGGGTAGTCTCTCATTTATTTAGAGGGCTTCCTTAAAATCCGAGCAGGCGGGGATTTCCTCAAAGTTTTCCCCATTTTCCTCAGTAAATGAGTCATTGTTTTTACCGTGTATTTGTCGTAAAACCGATTTTAATATAGCCAAAATACGCTGGAAAGGTCATGCTACAGCTGTTAATTATCGGTAAAATTCTTACAGTTGTGTCTGTAATAGTCGTGTAATACTAGTAATAGGTATTAGTCGGGCCATAGACAAGCATGATGCCTCGGGCTCTTGCCCTGGTGGAAAGACCTTGCAAGTAGCCGACTCCGGGCGGTGAACAACCTTGGGTCATCTGTGGCCTGGTTCTCTCAAGTCAAGTCGTATACCAGGTGGCTGACGGACCCCGGGCACTTGTTGTACTATGCAACCCGCCCCCACCGCTCCATCCGGGACTGCATACCCATCAGGCGCCGGGGACCGGCTTCAAGCGCGGACGCTCCGCTCCGCCACTGTTGTTGCAGCAAACGCCTTGAAAGGGCCCTCTCGCGGTTCGCGCGGTCTACGGTAGGGCGTTAAAGGGGGAAGGATCGTGGGTTCGCGGGAGTAACCCGCGAGTCCGCGGCGAAAGCTCGCGGTCCGCGCGTCCTGCCGCGCGGGAATCTCGCGTACCGCGGATCCTATGCGGGTCCTGCTTCGCGGACTGCGAGCTACCCGCGAGAAGGATCCGCGGACCGCGACCTTCGCCCGCGGAGGATCCGCGGTTCGCGAGATAGCCCCACGGAGGGACCCGTGGACCGCTAGCTTTCCCCGTGGACTCGCGGGCTACTCCCGCGAAACCGCGAATCTCCTCCCCGTAACGTCCCGCCGTAGACCCTGCGAATCGCGAGAGGGCCCTTTCGGGGCATTGGCTGCATCAGCAGTGGCGGAGCGGAGCGCGTCCGCGCTTATAGCCGGTCCCCGGCGCCTGATGGGTATGCAGTCCCGGATGGAGCGGTGGGGGCGGGTTGCATAGTACAAAAAGTGCCCGGGGTCCGTCAGCCACTTGGTATTTTGTGGACGTAATCCAGCTAATCTGTTTCTGACTTCTCTGTTTCTCCACCATGACGTTGTAGTTTGATAGCAAACAAGTTCGTTTGTTGATGAAACGTAATTAAAATTGTTTTCGTTTAAATTCGACTGGATTGTTTCCGAAATCCATTTTCCTTCAATTACAAGGGTAGTACTGTGTAAGATGATACCTCCTGGGAATGTACAAATTCCTCTGGGAAACCAAGGACTCGTTTTAACCGTGCAGTTACTTTTGAAGACGTTACGCTTGAAATCAAGCGTACGAAAGAAATTCTCCCATACATTTAGATAGGACTAATAGGAGCGGATAGACCTATTACGCTTGATTTCAAGCGTAATCTCAGTACGCTTGAAAACGGGGCGTAAGGCTACGCCTTAGTTTTACCAGTGTTCAAATCAGAAATGTGACTCCTGAGTTAGCAGTGCTGTTTGAATGTTTCTTAAGCTACTTTTTTTAATTTACTTATTTATTTGTTTACTTATTTATTTATTTATTTATTTATTTATATTTTTAATGGAACAGACCATTTCACTCGAGTGCGTTTCAACATCTCAAAGAACAAAAATTACTAGAAATCATGCCCTCCCGTCTTTGAAAATAGAGAGTTTTCGGAAATGTCACCGGTATTTAACTTTTTATCGCCAAGAATTCAATGGAAAATATATTTTTTTTTCGGCACTCATCCTCGCGTTAAAGGGCAGGGAAGGTCCCGAATAGCGCCCGACTTCCGGTATTTTTGTTCTTCTCTTCGAGATGTCTTCAAGCGCACCGGTGAAATGGTCTATAGACAGTTAAATGTGATGCTATAGTAAACTAACAGCTCCACCGCCTCGAACCCATTCCCGTCCTCTTTCCCTCTGACCGGTCTGACCTACGAACGATCCTGTGATAGGGGCAGGGTAGCAGGGTACGCTGGACTCTGCACCAAATTTATTTTGATTTAGTCCACCTTAATCTTGGGACACTTGGTCAGCGTTTGTTAGAAGCTTATGCATGTCAAATAAATCGAGCGTGTGCTGAAGTCAAAATGTTACGCCGAAATGGTGCAGGTGGCCATTAGTTTAACATCTATGCCAGATTCACCATTTAAATTTACCTTCAGCCGCAGAGAAATCCTGTACTTCGGCAAATTTATTTCACTGTCAAGTTTCTGCGATTATTCGTGTTTTGTGATTTTTATGAACCCTTGCATTCCTAAATATTATTTTCTATCATGGAAAGGAATATAACGACTGAAGCATGTAGTATAATGCGTTAAAAATAACTACCAGTATTTCGTATTTAATTTGCGTGCAGGCACCAATACTTATGGAAATAGTTTTCGCATTTAGTACATAGCAGGTTTCTTTAAAGAAAAATCTATGGGAATGACAAAATTGAGAATTTCCAGTGAATTTTCTAAATTATCGCGAGATCAACCTTTGAACTATTTTCATTCAGCCGTTCTCCTTGTTTTGAAAACTAAGTATTTTTTCTAAATTATTATTTTTAGGGAACTAGTTTTTCTGTTGAACGCTATATCAATACACATTGTTTTCTCTCATTTAATTTAAAAAATGTTTTCCTTGTTTATACTCGGATTTCTTTGCGGTGTCGTCCCAGAGGGTTCTTGTTTGTGTCCGCACACTCCACAGTGACGTTATGTGGCTTGCAGGTAGAGGCGCAGGGCGAGCCTCGCCGCCGGGAAGAGTCCCAATCCGACGTTATAACGAGTGCCTCCAGGGCTTAAGCCCCTCCACCATCCAGGATGGGGGTGGCCGACGACTTTGCGCCGAGCTTCACGCAGAAGCCACAGCTGCGTCAGGAAGATGACGGCAACCGCCTCGTCTTCGAGTGCCAGCTGCTGTCTTCCCCCAAACCAGATATCACCTGGTTTCGGGGAGACACGCAGCTGTCTGAGGACGGCCGAACGGTCTTTAAGACCGTGCCTACCGGCTCCAACAAGTACACAGTCGTCCTCGAACTCGATGACGTCATCGAGAGCGACGCGGGCCTATACAAGGTCAAGGCCAAAAACAAAATGGGAGAAGTTGCGGCATCGATCAACCTCAACTTCAGCCGTAAGTTTCTTTATAGGATGCTCACTTGATTTAAGATTCTGTGCTAGTATTTCGTTACAGCAATCACGTTTTGACACTTTTGTAACGAACATACCGTGGACAGTTCACCTCACACCCGTACCCTCAGTATATGCAGTAACAAGGTCCTGCGTGACTTCCATCTACTATCAGCGTGAAAAAACGCTTCTCCGTTTAAATGAGAAAATTTTACTGTTTCTTTCTCTGATAACTATTTTGTTAAACGGTTGTTTCAATCTTGGTCAATTCCACCGATCATTCTAATACCAATTTTTTAATTCAACGGTGGGTGTCATTCTTCTTTTATTCAACACGCCTTCTGAGGGAAATGCATGAGCTGTCCTGTACACATCTTTTTCTTTCTGATACTGAACCGGATCTATATGCGCGCAAAGGTTGCCTTACCTTACAGGCATAGTGACCTTAGTCAAACCAAACCCATCCACCTTGTATATTGTAGCTCTGTGAGTCGGATGGCCATTTGAACTGGTCTTTGCTTTTCAGTAGAACTGTGTACAGAAGCGAATGCGAAGCGAGTGCGTTGGGGTTTTGATTGCTTGAAACGCGATTTCCCGGCCAACCTCGCCTATGTACCGCTTTGAAAGCAAAGGCTGTGTATGTTTGTCTCTATCGTCTGACGGCACCTGCCTTGAAATGGGCTCTATCTGCCTGGTACTCCGTGGGGATTAGATTAGGTAAACATTTGTGCAGTGTGCAGAGCAGAGGACGCGAGTTCGTGTTCTATATTTTGGGGATTCCAAATTCACCTGACACGAATAGAATGTGTGAGGTGGTCAAGCTCATTTGTGGGTTCACTTTTCGGAAAACTACATAGCTCCATGCAATGCGCTTGCGGAGGAACAGCCGGGAACAGCTCGTGCCGACTGTCTGACCTGGCTTGGCATTTGGAATGCCGTGTTTGTTTGTGTAACGAGGGGATAGGGGGCGTCGCGTCAGAGCAGCTCGCGTCTGCACGGCTGGTCAGTATGGCTATTCTTAGAAGAGATCAGTGCACCGCTCACGTCAACGCCCAACCCAACCCAACCATTGGGTTCATTTCAATAAACTGATAACAAAGTTCACATACAGATCTATGTGCTACCGTACGCTTGGTCCAACTTTTGGAGATGGGCGTGTTGTTATTTTAAGAATAGGAAAACTTGGGGTGCATCCCAATGATCCGTCGGTATGGCCGAAACGGCCGGAGAAAGAGATATAGCATCCATTTGAATTGCACGCATCTGTTTCTCCCACTCCGGCCGTTTCCGGCCGTACCGACCGAGAATTGCCCCCCCCCCCGGCCTCCTGGGCCGTCTTAAACTTGGAATGAGCGTTTTCTTGGGCCCCTAAACACAAAATATTAAATAGTTCCACAATAATCACACCTTTTTAATCGAATTCTTTCTTCCAGCTGCGGATGAGCCCCGAGATAAGTAAGTTAACTTACATAAACAAATAGCACGTCTCACAATATCTATCGCTACTACTTTTAATGCCACTTTTCATTTATTTTGTCTCTATACGCAATAACAAACAATTTCACCAACTGCAGTAAACTGCATTAAACATTGCACTTCCAAACTCTTGGCATGACTCAGCAACTAACAGAAACTAAAACACTTGACAACTGCAGCCATTTTTGGAAAATTTTGTCGGTTTTACACAAATAGAGTTTCAATTTTGAACTTTTGTTTATTTTTTCTCTACCACATACATTACACCTCTGGTTGCCCACACTTTTTTTACAGTTTCCTTTTTTTCCACTCTGAATCATGACTTTTTTCTTTTTCGTCGTCTGAAAGTAATGACTTATGAACTTGAGTCCTGGAAAGAAATTTGATGTTTTTGACTCTCTGCTGTTGTCCTGTTTAACGTGCCTCGCTCTTCTCTCTTGCGCTCTTTCTCATTTTTTGTTTACCCATTTCTTTCCAGCGGCAGACAAAGCAGGGCCGAGGTGAGTCAAAGTCGTTCCATTAATAGCATGAACTAACGCATAATTTTGTGTAGTGCACGTAAAAATTTCTCGTATAGTATGGATAGAGGTAATACAAGCGCATCATAACAGCATAATTTATATCTGATACAAATTACTACATGTACTTTGAAAACATGTTGCGTTGTGTATCCCACCCAAAACCTGATTTCCGTGAACCAAAGGAACTCATGCGTTCCTGATCGTCTTCCGGTTGGTCTGGCAACGATCTGCGCTGCTTGCAAACGGCCGCACGGCACCGGGAGTGGTTTACCTAATTTTACATGCAATCTTAAATGCTATCTCGCGTTGATTTGTCAATTTGAGTAAATTATTTCCGGCTTTAGAGCAACGTGGGCCGTTGCCTTGACCAACCGGAAGAACGACCAGGGACGCCCGAGTGAAATGGTTACTTTATTATCATTATTATGACATTAAAAATCAGTGAAAGTAAAATGTCAACAAGACTAGTTCTGGAGACAATCCTTATAGCCTGTTATTCCTTGATTTCAACACTTCATTGGTTTAGGGTTTTAATTATTCAGAGATATTTCTGCACAGACTAAGATACCTTCAATTGGTCACGCTCTCTGCATGAAAGGAGATAGTGTAGTGCTTGTGGAAATGGCGTCTGATCGTTATTTGTCTTTGCCAGGCAAGTGGATGGGATCGCTCCGACTTTTGCGAAAAAGCCGGCAATTCGTCAGGAGGATGACGGGAAACGCCTTCTGTTCGAGTGCCGGATAAACGCCGACCCAGAACCGACCGTCAGCTGGTCCAAGAACAATACTCCCGTCACGGCTGGCCCAAGACACAAGGTATGTTCCCAGTGGGGAATGAAACGTTTCGGATTAAACCAGGATTAATTCAAGATAAGTTTCAGTTTGACTATCTGAGTTATTCGTACCAGAAACCTTTCTTAAACGTCTCGCTGAAATTAATCGGATGGATCGCAAATTATTCCTTAGTCGGTGCTCGCGAAACGTTTTGCTGCGATCGATTTCGAAATGATTGCGAAACGTTTTTAATTCATTAACCATAGTAGGACGTATAATGTTTTAATCGTTTCGGACCACATCCAAAAGGAATTCGGGAAACATTTTATGAGCTCTCCCGAACCTACGTAAGTTGTACTTCTGACATGAAAATGAAGTTAAGATGAACAGGACATTTGTTAAGTCCACTTTGAAAATGTTTCGTTTGGACGTGTTCGAACAACATAACACATCAAAAACATATTGAAAATTTACAAAAATGAATCAATGTTAATTGGGAGGAACCAGTGGGTGGGCGTTATTTCATCTTGAGCATGTTGGTCCTGCGAAGACCGAACATCCTTCGTAAGAGATTATCCTTATATAATCTTTAGAAAACGTTTCCGGAACATATTACGAGGAGTGCTCTGGCCACAAGGGTTGTAGTGGAATGGGGAACGCAACGTGGCAGATTTCTACCAGAGCACCTCCGTAGGTAAGTGGGTAGCGCAGTGGCCTTGTAACTCAAAGGCCGAGGGTTCGAATCCGACTAGAGTCGGGCATTGGTAAGTGTAAAATTCTGTGAAATTGAAACTACTATAATGTCAACACCTTGGACTGTGGAGGAAAGCCAAAACGCAAGGAAAACTTCACCAAATGTTCAAAATTAAATTTTAACGCTTTTGATGGAACATATTAAATACGTTTCTAAGACTATCCCTCGAAACGTTTTCAAGACTATCTTATATACGTTCTCAAGACTATCTTTTGAAACGTTTTCAGACCGAACTATGTGCACTCAAAAGACAAATCTGATACGTTTCAGTGGTTCGTTCTCAGGACTAATATTAGTTCGTGCGAAGCGTTTTCAAGACATTTTCAGAATTAAAAAATCCTTACTGGGTTAGGGTCTTGTTTGGGAGTAGTATACCTTTCGTACATCAAACTTTTCAGTCTGGTTTTGTTTTTATTACCTCATGGGGAGCTAATTATCTGCGGACCCATTGATGTCTTCAATCTGCAGTGTTTGTTTTTCACATTTTATGTGACTCGTCCCGTATGTTGCCGGCTTATTCTATTTCGGTAACAGGGTCCTCGCGCGCCAAGTGGGACAGGGAAATCGCCTTAGCCATTCACCCCCCTTACCCCTTCTCTCAAAGAAAATATATTTACTTATTGTCTTGACAGTTAAGTTCATGTGTTCTGAAATTATTGTTCTCTCACTTTTGCTCCTGCAGCTGACGGTCGACAAAGATGGTCATTCATACTTCGCCACTCTGGAAATCAAGAATGTCACTGTTGAGGACGCTGGCAAATACAAAGTGACAGCTAAGAACGAGCTAGGCGAAAGTAACGCGACCATCAGTCTCAACTTCGATAGTGAGTATCGTCACATTAAGGCTTTCTGTGTGTGGCAACCTGGCGGCTTTAGTCACTTCCACACAATTAGGCTTGCAGTCTTCTCCCTTGGTCTCGCACTTTTCCTGTTTGAAGCGCCCTCGTGTAAACTGTAATCTTGTTATGTTGATAGAGCTCACCCCTTAAACATAAAAAAAAGAACTCTTAAACAAATTCAATAAAAAAGGCAAATTTTAAACAGTAATGATATTTATTTTCAAACTTAATTTCTAAATAAGGAGGACATCATAATAAAGAATAAATTTTGTGTGATACTGCGTGGGGGACAGCTGCGTAGCCATGGAACTTAAACTGCAAGGAATGACTTTCTCGGTACATTTTCTGTAGCTGATTTGCCCTGTTTTCTGTCATTTGTTTTCACAAAGCTCGCGTTTTTAACTCATAATTTTGGGCGGGCTTTATATAGAGCGAATCCTGTTGTTAAGGATAATGATGGCAAGCGCCGTCTTTTGATTTACTAATGGTTGTTATAAATTTATGGCTGAAGTGGAACCCAGAGATCCTAGTTTTAATGAACTGCTTCTAGTTTTTGTGGACGTTACAATTTCTATTTTAAAATACGATCCAGGCTCTTATTTTTCTGGTTGACTTTTATACCGGCTCGAAGTGCATTAATTATTTATAGTTTTAGATCTAAATTTTAAAGCTGTTTACTTGCTAAGATCTTGATGGTTCCACCCGGCTACCTCACCCTCAAAGCGCCTCACTCCGACACTTCAACCCCAGAGAGCAGTGTTGCTGCCGAAATGTGATGTGTGCTGCTAGATGAAAGCATTACTACGCCAATCTGGAAGGGATTCGGCGGCGGTGACTGCCTCACTGTAGCCAACTGTTGCATAACCGGTCACTGGCACTGCAAACGAAGATATTTTAGGACGTTCTCATGGCAGGGATGAACGGGACTGTTAGTGCCCCAGCATAATCGTCTTTCAATAAAAATATATAATGAAAACATTTCCCAGTTAGCTCTTTCCCTTTCATCCCTGAATGTGGTATTCCACGAAAAACTGATGTGGTTTAATCTGGTTAATAGGGAAGGAGCTCCACCAAATATCCGCACACCGCTATGCTCATGAAACGTTGCCCACTGTGCCTAGTGTATGACCTCAGCAGTTTTTCGTAGAAATTAATTAAATCCTGAAATACCTTGGAGTGCAATAGCCTTCCATGCAAATCCGTGCTATGAGCTTTGGTCAGAGCTAGCTTGTGTTGTCCGCTGCGTCATTTGGCAGGAGAGGTGTCTTTAACTCGTTACTTTCTAACTCATACGCCGTACTAGGATCAGGAAAGCAAAGGTCCTGACGTCGAAAAAGAACGTTTGTTTCTGCTTCAGCTTTTTACGCTAATTTAAAAAAAAATTAAAAAAAAGACAGTAATAAGCTTAACATAAGAACGACACTAGAATGCAAGTGCCTTTGGGAAGCAAAACCTTTCAATATCTATATCTATTCTAGTTGTTTGTAAAGTGGAATTTAGGGCCCAAAATAGTTTTTATTAATCCGAGCTTCATAAAAAAAGTGTTGTAAATGAGATAATCTTTTAATGCATTTTGGTCAAGCTCCGTCTCCTGTAACCTTAATTTTAAAATGTTGTCGGAAATTAGATATCAATCATCCGTAACTTCCACACTAAAAATGCTACCCTTTCTAGATGTAAATATTATCAATAATTGTACATACAAATGTGCTGTAATGTAGAAGTAATCACGACCGCATAGTATCAAATGCTTCTGCTCATCTTGCTTTTTAGTTCGCTCTGGGGTGAAGTTGGAAATATCTCTATCCGTCCGTTTTGCTTTTCGCTTTGCCTCCGTGCTAAGACCTCTAGTCCTTCTTAGAGCATAATCGTTGAAGGCCCTCACTTGAGCGGCGAATATGACGCTGAGCCACAATTGGTGTTTTCTGTTCGCTTTGCTGTTTTTATTGTTTTGATTTTTGGGTTTTCGTGGCTCCCTGGATTTGCAGTGAATTGTCGTCCGTAGGTACAGTTGTTTATCGGCTTCTGTATATATCAGCACACCGGAGCCATCCAAGAGAATAGGATCGTGGAAGCCAGGATTTCTTTAGATACAGTCACACGCTATTTCATATGATGACATGTTTTAAACATAGTTTTTCGCTGTCTTGAGAGTGGACATTGTCTGTATGCAAAATCAAAATTTAACTCTATAGTGGAAGAAACTTACGTGCCATTTTTTATGAGTCACATTTACCTGTACGTGTTTTGCGCTTACTGGTCCCTCATATTTCGTAGAAACTTTTACATGCTCAACTTGGGTCTTCTTTTCTTTTCCAAACGGCATGTTACAGCGTTATGCACTCACCAAATTGCATGTGGAGGCAGTCCATTGCTTTGTACAAATGGCTTATTTTGCACCCATGATGCCACCTTACAGTAATTTACCAAATCCCTCGACATTAACTACGCATTGGCTAGAGTACTTGCATTGAGCTTTCAACAATTTTTTTTTTTGGGAAATATTTTTTATACGAAGATTGCTAGCAAACATTTGTCAGAAGTAGAAGCGCAAAAATCCCATTGTGCGGAATAGACCCTCGAAAGCATACACCAATGTCCTCAACAAAAGAAAAGAAAAAAAGGACTCACGCACGGACCCACTCTCCTGGAGGCTCTTGGTGCGGCTTGCATCTGCAGGTGGATACTGTATGGTTCAGTGGCTCAGTAGATCAGGCTGCGTGGTATAATATATAAAATATACGAACGATGGTACAGGGTTCTCACCAGCGCACTGGAGATTATGCACTTCTGCCAGTCCTTGTCCCAAACATGATATTTTGATCTCTGTTTTTTATATTTTTGTTGCTGCTGCCGCTGCTGTCGCATCATTGTCTCACTGAATTGCCCTCTGACAGGAAGTGTTTTCATGTGAAAATGTGTGACATTTATGTACTTCTATTATCGGCACGGGACAAGGCACATATTTGTTGTTGATTTTCCACTTCTCTTTTTATACTATCTCTTCTTTCTGACTGTTCCCGCTTTTGTTCTTCCTCACCACACCTCCTCTGCTTAAGGACGTACAGTGTATCTAAAGAACAAACAGTTTTGATCCATTCTTGCAGGTTTTAATTTTTTTTGGATTATAATACCTAGTTTACACAGGTCATTTGCATAGCGTCGTGCCCCTGCACATAAGTGGCAATTTTTTTTAAAGTTCGGCTGTGGACTGAGCTGTCCACAATGCTGGTAGCTCTAAAACATAAAAGCAACTATGTCCCACGTCCCCGACAATGTAGGGGTCTTGTGTTGTGATGGTGTATCTGTCACGTGGACACACAAGAAATAATAAAAGCTTAAAGAATCCTTTTGCTTTGTTGGACGTACCTAAGAGTCTCTGGTGGAGTTCGGAGTTGGTGGAGTTGGGCTTTGTTGTGTGAGTGAGGATTGGGTTGAGAGGTTTGTCGGGTGGGTATAGGCGACGAGGCCCCGGTTCCGGACAACGGCATCAAACCCACCTTCACCGAACGACCCGTGATTCGGCAAACGGACGACGGCAACAGTGTCATCATCGAGTGCAGAGTGGTCGGCGAGCCCAAGCCCTCTGTTCAGTGGTGAGTTTTCAGCAAAGATAGCAAAATTGTTATGTAATTCTGATATAAATTGCTCTCTGTTTTAGAAAACACAAATCGTTCGATTTCAGGTTCCGATCTGGAAAGGAACTCAAAGAGAGCAGCCGACTAGCGATGACATTGGAGGTGGACGAGGTGCTGTACTTCATGGCACGCCTTCAGATCAGCGGCGTAGCAATAGAAGATGCCGGAGAGTACAAGGCGGTGGCGAAAAACGCTAACGGAACCTGTCAAGCTACCATCAACCTCAACTTCGACACTTCAAGCGACAAACCGAAGTGAGCTTCAGGTCACCTCTAGTTCGAATTTGTGTAGAGTTTCCATTAGCAGGGTCTCTATCATAGTATGGCGTTCAATTTGTCCTATCTCAAACAACTTACTGGCCAGGATATTGTCCTTTCCGTTGTCACCTCGTAATGCCAAGCCACTCAGCATGGTGTCACGATTTGACAAATATTTGCGTGTTCATATAGAATCCCCGACGGGAAGGCTCCGCGATTCCCGAAGAAGCCGACCATTCGCCAGGAAGGAGAGGTGCTCATCATGGAGTGCATCCTGGAAGGCAATCCTGCCCCCGAGATAACCTGGTTTCAGGGCCAAAAGATCATTGCAGATAATAACAGAGTGCGCATGTCGCGCAAATCGATGGGCAAGGACACGTACCTCCTCACGTTGGAAGTATCAAATCCAACGAGAGAGGATGGTGGAAACTACAGGTGTAATGCCTTCAACATATATGGCGAGAGCAATGCCAATATTGCGCTCAACTTCCAAGGTACGCCTTTGCCTTGCTACTTGTCCCGCATGCTCTCCATACTCCCAGCACGCTTTTCCGAAGGCAATTTAGCAATGGTGCAGGAATTTGGTCACACTAATAAGGTCCTTTTGTCCGGCCAGTACGGCCTGTAAATGTGTACATAATTGTGTATATATGTAAATGTGTAATTTCATTCAGAGCCAACCACCTCATAGAAGTAGGAATCTTAAAAACTGCTTCTGTGATGCACGATTTATATTGTGTTTTCGTCTCGTGGTTGATGGATGTCATAGGAATGTTTAAAACGTGTCAAATCTATCCTGTTGTCTTTCCTGTATATCGGATTCTTTCCACGCCTGCTCTTTACTTTCAATTTCTTTACGATAGTAGTATACTTCTAGCATGAGCCACTGAACCATTCTGTAAATAGTGCACTTGTTGAGTTTGGGCAATGTCGCATGATTCCTTTTCAGTTGCGGTGAGCGAGTACACTGCAGATTGGAGCGCGGTGAGATCTATGTCTTGTTTTACCCCTGAACTTGTTTGTTTGATATTCTGCAATACAAGTATTTAAAATTTGATAATAGGCTGCTAAATCAAAACTTGTCGTATGTATTTTACTTAGGATAAACAATATTTCAGGCGGAGATGATGCAGGTTTTGCCCCATCATTCGTCGAGAAACCTAAAATCATTCCAAACGAGACCGGCACTCTTATCACTATGAAGTGTAAATGTAAAGCGAAACCGAAACCAGAAGTGACATGGTTCAGAGGCACTACAGTTGTTAAGGAGACGTCGAAAATAAAAATAAGGAGCGTAGAAGCTGGTGAGGACACCTACGAGCTCTCTTTGGAAATCAAGGTAGGCATTTTTTTTCTGAAAGGAAGCTTACTTAAACCGTACGAGCGCTTACGGCCATTTTAATCTATTTCAGGACCCAGCAGGACCAGATGGTGGCACTTACAAGTGTCATGTGAAGAATGAATTCGGAGAAAGTAATGCTAATCTTAATCTAAACATTGAGGCGGAACCTGAACCAGAAGGTGACGGACCAGTGTTTGTGGACAAACCACGCATTGTTTCGGAGCAAAACGGTAAATTAGTTGTTATGGACTGTCGGGTGAAGGCGGATCCTAAGCCTACCATTGTTTGGACGCGCGATGGTAAAGAGGTGAAGGAAAGCTCGAAGATAACGATGAAAGTAGAAGCAAAGGGTGATGTTTTTTACATCAGATTGGAACTTAAGGTAAATTAATCTGTACCTTATTCAATATCATATACTGTAACAGGCCTTAGCGCGTGTTGACTCTGGACGTTGTGATTGTTTGCAGGACCCACAATTAGAAGATTCGGGATTGTATAAATGTAATATTAAGAACAACTTAGGAGAATTGAATGCCAATTTAACACTCAACATCGAAAGTGAGATTTTCTGTTCTGTCGCATACTTTTTTAACAAATGTTTTTGAAATGTTAATTCTCCTTACTTCTTTCACAGTTATACCCGTTATAAGAGAAAGGCCCAAGATCATTAAGGTTGTGAAGAAGAAGACTGTAATCGTGGAGTGCCACGTACAATCTAAGTTTGCTCCTCAATGCACATGGTTTAAGGAAACATCAGCGGTAAAGGAAGATTCACGGCACACAATTCATGTGACTCAAGTTAAAGAAGGCGAATTCGCAGTTAAACTCGAAATTGAGAACGTGAAGGAAACTGATAAGGGCTCCTACAAACTTGTTGCCAAAAATGAAAAGGGTGAAACTGCATCACAGACAGTTGAGCTGACTGATATTCCTAAGGATGAAGAAGAGGAGAAACCCAAACCTAAGGGTGACAAACCGAAAATAAGCAAGGGCCTAAAGCCTCAGGTAAGGGACGTTGCTTGCGTAGTAATGAAACTCGGCTGAGCTGATTTCACCGTTTGCGTAAAATGACAATGGTGCCGAACGCGTTGCAATGCTTTGTCTGTAGTATTGTCCCAAGTTCGAGGTTTCAGGAAAAACCCTCATTAGCTAAATTACTGTCAGCATCAGCCTTTCGCTACTCCTAAGAGACTAGTCGTGTGTGCACCGTGGCATAGAAATTCACTGTGTCACGGGCAATATTTACATCGCAATTGTATTTTTTCTTTCATTGCAGACCGTTGACGAAACCAAACCAGCAGAGTTTTCCGTGAAGTTGATCAAAGCAGAAATGAAAGCAACTGTTGTGTGGTATAAGTAAGTAGTTTCTCTTCATGCCCTGTGCTATTTACAGGATTTATCTTGCAGCACTAAAAGTAATTGTAACTTATCGTTCTCCAGGAATAACGTGGTGATAAAAGAAAGGGATATGCATCAGTCATTCGATGGCACCACTGCTACTTTGCAAATTGCCAGCTGTAAAGTGGATCACGCCGCCTCATATAAAGTTGTAATCTCAAACGAGTTTGGCAGTGATGACTCTGAAGCAGACCTCAAGGTCACTGAAAAGAAAAAGCCCCCAGAAAAGGTTTGTTTGAATTTTTTCTAAATACCTTCCAAGTTCGGTTATCTAGAGGAGCTGGTCAGCGGTATTAACTGTAGCTCTGGTGCTTAATCCACTTCTTCATTAGCACAAGAAATACATTTTTGAATTGGCACCGCTTTCGTCCCATACATTTGGTTTAAGCGTATGTAATCAATGTTCATGTGGAATCCATGGCTGAATTCAGGCATGACTTTGATCTTTTTCCCTTTGGAGCACGACTTTGCGTCTCTCCTGTGGCGAAGTGCCAAGCTAGAATGTAGGTGCTAGAGAAGTCTTGCATTTTCCCCCTTTTTTTGATTGGATGTGAAATCGAGTTTTCCCTTCCTTCATTCATTGTTTTAATCACGCAAAGAACCAGCACAGAACTTT
This sequence comes from Frankliniella fusca, assembly GCA_029379305.1. NCBI lineage: Eukaryota > Metazoa > Arthropoda > Insecta > Thysanoptera > Thripidae > Frankliniella > Frankliniella fusca. The sequence goes on from JAHWGI010001416.1 coordinate 708,183, forward strand.
CTTGACTATCTGTTTATTTGTACCTATTGTCGTCCTCCCCCAAAATTAAATGTAACACGTTCACAGCCTTGCACTAAAACTATTGTCGTATAATACCATTGCATGCTATTCTTAACAGAAGGAAGACGAAAAGAAAAAGGAGGAGGAAAAAAAGGCCGAGGAGAAAAAGGCAGAGGAGAAAAAGGCGGAGGAGAAAAAGGCAGAGGAGAAAAAGGCTCAGGAAAAGAAACTAGAAGAAAAGAAGATCGAGGAGAAGAAAAAGATCGAAGAAAAGGAGGTTGAGGAAAAGAGAGTTGAGGCTAAGAAAATTGAAGAAAAGAAGGTTGAAGAAAAGAAGAAAATTGAGGAAAAGAAAGAGGAGAAGGTCGACAAAAAGGTACAAAACTCTCCCAGTTGCGTGTCCAATACTTCACTTTGCCATGAAGCCTGCAAAATATCCAAACGGTCTTGTAATAATCCTTTAATTTACTGCTATACGGCGCATGAATTTAACAATTTGCTTCTCCTAACCCAAATGGAAATATACTAGGTAATTTAATTATGGCATTTGTCCACATTTTTCTTTTACGCTATTTTTCTTTTAACATGGTGGAAACATATACTTTTGGAAGGGTAGTATACCTTTGCTTTAATTTCGTTGCTTTACTTTGTTGAATATTTTCTTTTAAAGCGCTTAAATAATCATTCTACTATCTTTTTTCAGGGCCCCCCTCGAATGGTAAGGAAAAGTTTTGTCTGTATTTTGTGTTCTGTGTTGTGTGTAGTTGTCATGTCAATGTCAAGACGTTTCGCTGTTTGTACTCTCAAAATAGTAGCCCTTTTAGAATTTCTTATTGAAACTGCTGTGTCTTAAAGTAAACTATCAGAAGGAAGAAGATACTTTACCTTCCACTTACTTTAATCGTGGTCACCGGTTTGTGTAAAGAACAATTTGAAGACTATCTTAAAGGTCTACTAGTGAGGAAAGTCATTTCATGGCTCCCCCAAACGTTCAAAAGAAAAACAGGACGAGACCACCTCCTTAAAGTGTAGTTCGACCTCTTCTAATTTTATTCATTGCACTTGCTTAAGATTGCCGAGGTGAGGTGGAATCGCGTGCTTTTCTTAAGTTTATCTGTGGCATGAGGACCTCCTGGTGTGTGTCTTCCCACTGCCTCACCTTGAAACATTTTTACAACATACAAAACAACTAAACACTACAATTTCTCACAGATTGACAACGAAATGGACATTGGTGGAGACAGCCGACAGATGGTGAACGATGGCAAGGTAAAAAGACTGGAGAAAAATCATGCTTTTCACATCAGACAATAAATTCACTCGCTATCGTCGAATATTCAGAAAATTTACTAACAACATTTGACGATATAGATCACAAAAACAGCGAAATTTTCACATTTATCCAATTCTTATCTCGACGAGACATAAACATTACAGTCAAACTGATCACATCATGCATTCTCCCTTTTTGTGGCCCTTTTCTGTTTGCCTGACCGTGTCTTTCTTGTTCTCCTGTTTGAAAGGATCTCCTGAAAAAGCCGGAAGTCAAGAAGCCAGCGGAGAAGAAAGACGATAAGGTGAGTAACCCTGCCCTATTAATAATCTTGTTTACCGGACATTACATGACAAACTTCTACGGTCTTTCCCGTACACCACTCGTCTATTTACTTACGAGCTATTTATTTCCACACGAATCGAAGTTGGTACACTAAACTACAAGTGCTTCCTCCGACCCGTCGGTCGCTTTCTGTACTGTGCGGCATTTTTTTTTTAAATTAAGAAACAGGCTGACGATGAAATGGTAAAACGAATTTAAAAATGTTCTAGCACTTCTTTGTCATTCAAATATCGAATAGAACTTAGTTTTACATTTTCGGGTTGGAGGACACGGGAGTCAGCTCGGTAGGGGTTGGAGGAATGCGTTTAACTGCATGAACTGTATTGCGCAAACATCCGTCTCTCCGGTGTTCGCCCGCGGAGAAAGAGCCCGTTACAGCCCATAGCGGCGTGGAGTAAGCGACTGCTTCGGAATTTTAACGAAATCCGGCAGCATGAGAGAAGGGCGCCCTTCTCTCATGGTTGCGACGACTTCTCGACTTTTAAGGCATAGTTCAAATGTACTTGTTTCACCAAATTACGTAATAAAGTAAATACATACCGAAAACAATAACCTCTCCTAACACACGGGTCGGTTCGGGAATCGGTTGTCGGGTCGGCGTCGGCTGCTGCCGCTCGAGCTCGGGAGCTGGAGCTGCGGAGAGGGGGGCGGGCCGACGCGAACTGCGCTTGAGCGCAGCGCTGCGGCCAGCCGGCAGGCAGCCGCCCGGCCGCTGCCGCCCAGACGCGCTGGCAGCCAGGCGCGCCGCGAGTTCCTTGCGGCCTCTACGGCGCGGTTTGAGAGCCTCGCGCTACCTTATTTTTCAACGGAAAGAGTCGGGAAAAACGTCTTTCTTTAGAAAATTTTGTGAGGAATCCGAAAATCGCAACGCCAACCTCGAAAAATAAAAAGTGTGCCCGCCTACTGGTTTCCCAGTTGCAAAAGCGTGATCTAGGGGCTCTAAAGCTTCTTCTCCAGGGCGCCCTTCTCTCATGCCGGCAGCATAGTTCCGGTTCTCCGGCTGAAATGAGCCCGCAAGAGCACGTAACAGCCTGCACCTGCCCATACTCGTACCCTCTGGCTGGCGGCGGTGGCTGAGCCAGCCACGAGGCCGCCCCTCACCGCCAGTCTGGGACTGAAAGAGCCCGAGCGGGCTTAGCGCTGACTCTACGGGCCCTGTGCGGTCTTTTTCGGCCACAGGTTTTAGGGCGATTCCGCTCAGTCTTTTCGTCTTCCTCTTCTTGTCGCAACCCATGGGGCACGGCCGTAAGGAGCATGAGAAAGGACACTAATAAATGGTGTTTGGAATCACCCCGCTGGAACTGCTGTACTCGGCGGGGAGAGGTTTCTCGGACTCTCTCTCTCTCTCTCTCTCTCTCTCTCTCTCTCTCTCTCTCTCTCTCTCTCTCTCTCTCACCTTCTCTCTCTCCCCCATGACAGCCAGCCCCTTTGGAGACACTGCTCACTTCGGAAAGGACCGAGCTCTCTTTCGTACTTCTCTCGTTTCTCCATTTCCAAAATGTAAAACTAAGTTTTGTTTGATATTTTATTGACAGTGTAGTGTTAACAGCTTGCTGAAGCAATTCACTTATGATGCAATTCGTCCGTTCATTCGTTTCTTGAAAGTCTCTAGCAGTCTTCGCACAACCTCGTTGTTCGTTGTGTAAAGGTCTTAGCGCTTATGGGAAAGTTAGCTGTGAAGTGAAGCTGTGCGCGTACGTACGTGCGGTGGTTGTTATTAGCAGTTCGGATCCTTACGGACAGATGAGAGAAAGTGTAGACGTTTTCAAAACCGATTTTATTCTGAAAAAATTTCCGGAAGGTTATTTTTCAGTGTACATGGATGCTCGCTGATTAATCAGTGTACATTGGAATGCTTGCTGATTAATCAGTTTACAGTGGAATGCTTGCTGATTAATCAGTGTAAATTGGAATGCTCGCTGATTAATCAGTGTACATTAGAATGCTTGCTGATTAATCAGTGTACATTAGAATGTACACTGATTAATCAGCAAGCATTCCAATGTACACTGATTAATCAGCAAGCATGTATGTACACTGGCACTCTCTTTCATTGTGAGAGAGTAGTTTTGCGTGAACAGAGTTATGAGCCCGCAAGAATTCGGCCTTCTTACAATAACCAACGCGCGCACGCTCACGCATGGATTTACTACACAGATGCGGGAGATACGCGACATGCACAACAAAACCACTTGTACACAAGCGACTAGCCCTTCTGCTGGCCGGACTTCAATTTGCGCCTGCCGCGTAGCTAGGTCTCCGGTTACTAAGGGAAATAACAACTTTATGGACGTGTGGAGCACAGTGATCTATTGTGTCTAGCATTATTTTGAAAGGGTGGCGTCAATGGAGAATACTGATTTTTTCGCCACTAATGTAAGCGAATTTTAGATATTTAAAATTTCTGGTGGTCTTGGTAAGTTACGGTGTTTGGTTACTGTTGGTTGATTTCAAATTCCACTACTGTAAATTAACGTAACTGCCAACAGGGTATTTCACTCCGTTCAAACCGGATCCAAAGAAGAAAAGTATTGCTTCCTGAATTGTTTCCCCCTTGACGCCGATTGGCTTACGCCAACGAAGTTCTCGGACACGCCACTAGGGCGGTCGCAGACCTGGCGGTCGGCCCAAGAAGTTCGACGGCAGCAGCTAATCAGCGTCAAGGAGGAAACAAATCAGGAAGCAATACTTTTCTTCTTTGGATCCGGTTTGAACGGAGTGAAATACCCTACTGCCGTACCCGACCATTCCTCTTTTATCAGTTATTTAAAGTTATTGATAAGTGTTGTGATTACTTTAAACGCTAATCACAGTAGCATTTAATAGTTTCTGTTCAATTTATCAACGACAGGGGAAAATAAAATCGCAGCTGCTGATTAGTAATCATAGTAATTATAATAATTGTCCTGGTTTTTAATGGTTCAAGATTTTCCTCTGGAAAAGATGCCCTTTATTATTTTCATTTTTCCAAAACTTCTTGGAAATCTGAGCGTAGATTTTGTCACGTGTATTGCTTTGCCTTTGTGATCCAAAGTTTGTGGTTGGACTGTTTTGATGATTGACTGTTTATGGTCTAAGGCTCAAAACTGTATCAGTTTTTTCTGTAGACGTTCACCACGTACTTGAGAGAGGGTTTTTAGAATCATGAACTCGATTTAAAGGAATCTATTCAAGGAAGACTCCCATGTCCCTAAATAAATAACAAGGGTCTTTACAGCTGTGATAGGACGAAGAGCCAGATTTTTTTTTACTTTCTTTATTTTTTTACCTACACTTGAAGAACTGCAAGGAAGATATTGCGTCATTTTTGAGCTATTATTGTGCAGGGCCAAACAACTGAACCTGACAAGCCATGGGGTAGAACTCTTTTACGAAAAGCTCCTGCACCGAAGCCTAAACCAACGAAATACGAAAGTTTCCTTGATGTGACGCTAAAACCAGTTGAGCGTGACGCTGCTATGAAGTTGGCTGCAGCGGTCAAGGCAGAAGAGGAGGAGCAGGTGACACAGCAATTTCGCTTGCATCTTCGCTCGTCTTGCTCATGTCATCCGTGAAGCTTAACTATTGCTGGAAGTCTGCGTGGTTAAATACAGAAAAAAAGGACAATGTATGAGGCTGGTGGTACAAAAGACGTTGAGTCCCCTCTTCCCTTGTAACTGGTGGATGTCTGCTTGGCCTAGCCTACCGTCGATGTCCACGGCTTTCGTTGTGAAAGAAGATAATGCATTTTCTAATACCGGCATGAGGCACTCTCTAAAAATTCAACTTGCCTCGACTGAACCACCTCCTTGTGCATTGGTATTGATTGAAGGCACATTTTAAATAATAAAACTATGGCTCTTCTTAGATCTCTGGATCCTACATTGCACCCTCCAGTGAAACAAGGCCATTACATTCTATGCAATAGCGGTCCTGAAGCCTAAAAGAATCGTAATAAAATGGAAAATTTCTAAATTCAGGAAGGAAGTACATATGACTAATGACTAACGTGTTCTGCGTGACTACACTGGTAAAACGAAAGGCGTGACTATACGCTTGACTAACGCGTACAGTAAAGCTGGAAAAGGTCACGCTTGAAATACGGTGAAGGACAGAAACTCCCCCATACATTGAGATTGGACAAATCGGAGTTGATAGATCTATTACGCTTTATTTCAAGCGTAATCTCAGTTTAGTACGCTTGAAAAGGGGCTTAAGGTCACTACTTTGTTTTACAAGTGCAAGCGAACTCGACATCTGCTCGTCTTTTCGCGCGTAGAATGGATAAATGTGTTCGCTGTTCTGAGCGTGGTTCTAGATTGAATAAGGCTTGTAATTTGATTAACTACTTGTCACATCTTGCGAGGCATCGTAGCGTATTATGTATCTTGATCTCTATTGCATCGAATTGAGTGGAAAAAAATCCATTTAAGATGGCACTACTGCAAAATAAAGATTAAAACTTCCAGCAATCGGCCACTTCTCGGCTGAGCCAATTTAAGGTCTTTCGCAAGCTCTAGTTTCGTGTCTAGTCGAAACGCAATCTTCCCTTTCAAACTTCCGTGTTTGCCTATGTTCTGTGTCCGTGCGTTCTTCTGCGTCTGTGTATCTTCAGTGGGCATGCGAACAAGAATGCTACGACCGTCTGCATGGAAAATTAAGGTCGTGCTAATCCAGCCTGATGCGGCGGGCAGTGATAAACTCTACTCTAAACAGCGGTATTCTTTTAAAAGCACCTGCCTTTGCATCTTAAAGATGGAAGATTTAACAAATAAAACCGTTTTAAATACTGAAAGCTGTCACTTGGCAGTAATGATTTTAAAATTTTCATGTGTTAATCGTTGTAAAGACATCAGTGAATTGTAAATTGTTAATTATTTTTCTATATTGTATTACAAATTTTGTTAGAACCGAGAAATAAAGATATCTGCACCTTTTAGCTCCGATTTGCTGCATCAACCTTGAGCCGAAAGTCGTCCCTTAGATTGGACACTTTCGAAAAGGTATGGGGCATGTTTATTTTGTACCTTTTCTTGCCAAGCGATAATTCATTTATTTATGACACGACATATCGTTACGCCATTACATACCTAAACAATGTTTCTGGCTTAAATTAATTTCCCACAAAAAATCCTATGTCACCTGCAGACCACCGAGGAAACCAATGGTTCATCCACTGTCTCGCCGAAGTCTTCAGCTCCACCATCGAGGGTAGGATCTGTGAAGGAGAAGGAAGCAGCTCCGGAAGAGAAACCTTTGCTCAGAAGAAGGCCAATCCAGAAGCAAGAAGAGAAACAGGACAGCTTTCTCAATGTTCAACTCAAACCCCTTTCGAAAGAAGAAAAAGAAAAGAGGGAGAAGGAAAGACTTGCTAAACAGGAGCTCAAGGTGAGGTGGCTCTCCTAAAGAGTTCCTGTCATCGCCACTGGCCGAGTAAACGTCTTAAATACATAAACGAAGAGCTAAATAACTGACTGGATAAACGAACTCTAAATAAACTACTGCTGCAAGACGGAGCCAGCCACAAGCAACTTTAGGCTTTAAGTGTCATGGAACACTAAGCCTGGCTGTTTGAGGGCAGGCGTTGTCTCTAATCAATTCGGCAAGAGTCGAGATTAAACGAAACCCACTAAACACAATTTAACTACTCTGAAAGTGCAAATAAATAAATGCGTTTTGTCTCTCAAATTGAGCTGATTTACATCGTTTCGAAACTAGTCCCTTTTGTCGCAAAAAGTTTAATTCACGAATTTTTTTGCTGAGAGGGGTTAGTTTTAGCAATGCTACATTTTTCTGTGCACATTTGTTAATAATTTCACGATCTGTCAATCCAGCTAAAAAACGGAACAGACGACCGAAAGGCATCTCTAACTGTAGAAGAGCCAAAGGTAAAGTTCGTCTAATGCCCTATTTAAATAGACGTTAGGTGAAACATATGTGAAACTGTTTTGAATCCTTTCACACAGAAACCTGGCGAACGAAGGCTTTCCACGAAAAAAGTTGAGGAGGAGGTCGAAACGAAACGGAAAGCTTCAGTCGTTAAAACTGAGGAGAAGGTGCGTCTTTCTGTTCTCGCCTTTTGCTGCAGGAAAAATATATAACTGCTATCAGCTTGTCTTTTTTGTGCTTGTAAAGTAAGCTAACATCCTGAGGACCACCCTCTTATCAAATATGCCTCGTCATCTACTTGCATTTTGAGGTACAGATGAAGGCAAAATATTGCATGCACTGGGCTCGACTCGGCTCAGTTCGTTTCGATACGTTCGGTTCCGGCTTTTGCTTGGACCGACCGGCGACCGGTCGTGGAAACGTGGGAACGACCGATTCTTAATTGGACTTAGCATGTACCGCACATACATGCTTTCGCTTTACACATATTCTGCTTTGATAACTGCTGAACTGATTTGCCATTTCAACCACTTTTACCTCCTGCTCTTCTTATAAGCAAGACGCTGCTTTCTACGTAATACATAGTTGAAGTTTATCTTAGTCAAAGAGCAGATTGGCTGTATATAGTTGCAACTCTGAATTGTTTCTGCAGGTCACTAAGGAAACCGACAAGGCGCCAGTGCGAAAAGAATCTATCAAGGTACACTAAAAAATGGTCAAACAAGCCACACCAATTGAAAAATCACAAATACTCACTCATAGAAGATTAAGTTTAAAATATGATGTGATTTAGTTCCACCTTACTAACTAGTGTGATATCTAAGGATAAAGAATGGAGTTCAGATCCGATCCTAAAACAATCTTCTATTTTACACAGATCCAGGAGGAATCATCTGAAGCCCGACGAAAATCTTCAGTTTTTGATAAGGTATACTGCGCTTCAATGATCATGATATCGATTGCTTGTAAATTTGCTTTGACTACAAATACTTTAGTATAGGGTTTTTCCGAATACATTTTACCGCAATGTAAATATTACTTTTATGCGAGTACTTCTCTACTAAGGGGTCTGTACTCAACTCGAGTTACATTTTTATACTTATATTTTTCAACCAACACATTGCATGAGAGATTGTACTGTATAGCAGTACTATGTGGTAAGAACTGGTCGCATGTTCCACATTATAAAGGCTTTTTTATGTGTTGGTTATTTCTGCACGTTTATCTCTAGACTGAGCCCGAAAAGAAAGGTGCATCTGACTCGAAGGTGTCATCTCCTCCACAAGGACTCGAGGTAAGTAGCTTTTTCGATAGCTTGGGAAGAGAAGTTTCTGCTGCGTAAACAAAAATGCTGCAGTTCTTCTTTTCAGTTTTGGTAAAGGGTTGAATGTGGGAAACGTTGTTGCTCAAACTGGTTTAAAAATTACCTCATTAATATCGATAGCAGACCAGTTTTCCAAATTCTACCCTTTTCCGTTTACGTTGGCTGTTGTGTTTCACATATACGTGTGCAGTGTCGCTGGTTACCTTACCCGCATCCCTGCACGTTTTTCGAGGCTGACACTCCCGTTAAAACATGTGGAACTAAACCAGAGACCTTAAAGGTTCAATCGTGCACAGCACTCCTACATTCTCACAATGAATTTGTTTGTATTACATAGAATTCTGTGCAACCGTCCAACAAAGCCAAATTCTCTTTGTAATATTAAGTAAAAATCTTTGTTATACAATGAAAAACTTTTGCACTACAAGGACATTTCTTGTATATTATAGTTGCACAGAATTGTTTGTGTAATACGATTTTTTTTATTTTTTTGGAGAAGATTCAGAGTGAAGATTAGTTTAACGTTTAGTGAAAATGAAGGAAGAAATATCTGGCTGTCCAAAGAGAGAAATTTTGAAACAATCTTCGGAGTAATTTGTCTTATTTCGTAGCAAGGCTGCCAAATATTCCTGTCTTTAGCCGGGAAAGTCACTTGTTATGATTGTTTGAAACAATCAATCTGATGAATACATGTGTCCGATTTCCTGAGACATTTCTAGAACAGGACGTTGCTGTTTCGGCTGAGGCAATATGGCATCCCTGTTTCCACCCGTTTTTCGTATCATAATCCGTAGCAACCGGCATACACCATATAGGGCTCAAACGCTCGTGAATATTAGTCTGAATTTATAGACGTTGATAAGGGCTTATCGGCCTAAGGATCTTTACGTCTAGACATGCCAGCATCTTGACATGTTAACATCTTAACAGATAGCAGTTAACAAAATTTTATCGTTCGATGGCCATCGTTTAGAACATTTGAACAGTTTTGAAAATGAGATTACCAGCCGGAACTTTTTCCCGCTGCTAGACGCCAGGAAGGTTCGTTTTTCCTCAGTTATCAAATTTGGTTAGGTTCGCCTGAAACGAAAATTACTGCGTCAAGATCGAATGTCGCCGAGACAGCTGCTTTCAATTGACTCTCACATCATTTTAAACGGAAATTAATGAAGGATAGTTGTCATCGGACGAGAAAACACTTTGGATTGCTATCTGTTAAGATTTCAAAAAAGATGTTAAACTGCATACAGCCTAAGAAGAGTCCTTTGAAAAAAGTTTTTAATGAAAAAGCAAACTCATTGGAAAGGGAGCCCCTCCCCCCATGTAAATTATTCGTTTTTATCTCTTAAATAGTCTTGTTTATCATTAAAGTCAAATGTTCGTTATTTTAAGAAAATGATCTCGAACCAGCTATGCCAGCTATAAACTCTGGTAGTTAAGACGGAGGACGAAAAGGTTCATAAAATAATGATTCATTCACAAAAAAAAATCTTTGCGTTTATCCTTGTGACTCGCACAACATTCATTACCATAGTATGTGTTTACGAGGCGTGCACTAAGTTATATATTTACCCTCCAGGCAAAGGAGAGCCTCCTTTCAGCACCTCAAGCGGCTGACTCGGCTCGTCCGGTATGAACTCTATTAAACATTACATAACTTACGTGTCTTTTTTTTAAAAAAAAATTGAAAGTTTAGTTCCCAGATTCGTACATTAATATTTGCGGTTCCTTTAAAACTTGCTTAGGTGCGTAAAAAATACGATCCCATGGCGTTCATTCCTGATGTGGAAAACGCGACAGAGAGCCCGTTACAAGCATCAGTGACCAAGGACTCAGACATTTCTCAGAAACTAGATCCGGGAAAAACTCCACCAAGGGTGAGAAAATTTCTATGAAGATTTCTTCCAGATGATCTAACTCTTGAGTATGAAAGTACCTGCATAGCTCATGCGTTAACGAATTTCTGCAAATCACAAGGCCAGCTTTTTTGATAAAAGGCGTCTTTTGAGGGTAGTTTTTCTTCCTGTAGTTTTTTGTAGTTTTGTTATCTACATCAAGGTGGCATTTTTCTCATCATCAATCACACACTAGTCAGCATTATCGTATCATACTTCACAGTAGTGTAGTCTAACACTTGATTACTTTTATCACCCATAACCGTTGTAGTATTTTGGTGGAAACTAATACCATTTTGTGTTCGATTAGCACTCCAAAAATAGTGTAGAGGGCTTTTAAACTTACAATTATGGAAATAAGGTGTCAAACCACAATTGACGATAAATCTACATCTCGATTTACATCGCAATTAACTTTATTTCATATGACTGTTTCGTTTGAGTTTCGTAACAGCATTATTATATGTCAAACAGAGAAAGTACGATCCTATGGCGTTTATTCCCGACCCTGATCCACAAATTGCGGACGAGGTTAGCATATCGCCTTCACCAGCTGAGCAGCCCATTGCACCTTTAAAGCCGGTGAGGAGGCCTTTATTTTCATTTAGTTTCCCCCCTCTCTTCTCTACACTCCCCCAGTTTAACTCCTCCGGTCTATCGACTTGAACTTAAGAACTTGCTTCTTACTTTTTCAACTGCTATATTTTAAATAGAAAAGGTACGATCCAATGGCGTTCATCCCTGACCCCGAGCCTCACATTGATGAAAAAACTTCCACTCCGGCTTCACAGACTGCTGGGCAAGCCAAAAGCTCGGTTTCATCAAAACAGGGACAAGCACAGGCAGCCACACTAAAATCGGTGAGAGCTAAAAATTTACTCCTTTTTTGGTAGTAATGTGGTACTTTCCACAGTAAATCTTATGTAGTTTGAAGTAGAAGTTGCTCCGTGTTGTAGATACTGGTGTGTGGAGTAAAGCCACGGCAGGTAGTAGGTCTCTGTTTATCGAATATCTTTTGAGGGGGTACATGTATTCTTTCCACTGTAGTATAGTTTTTTCCGCAACACTTACCCAAGAATAGATACAGTGGCAAAACAAATGTTACGTGCGTCACGTTTCTTGATGCGCCAAATTCACGTATCACATTTAAACGATGAAGTACATCGCCTTTTAAGGTTTTTCTGCAATATCTTTTTTCTCGGCTATTGTATTCAAATTTCGAGGTCACCATCGTTTCTACCGGAAAATTTCCGATGCGAAAGAGCATACGTCTGATAGGATTCTGAGGGGCCTTAACAAAGATACGGCAGTGTTGATAAATTTCTGCGTTTCCTTATCATGTATTGTTTGGCAATAACAACCCTATCATGTGCTTTCTCGTTAAAATCGAAATTTCTCTCTTGAAATGATGGTGTTTACCTTAAAATATGATTGCAGGTAACGCCTCGCTAACATTAAAAAAAGAACGAAAAGATACGTATGTCGCGTTACAGACGTAACATTTGTCTCATTTGCTTTTCCAGTGCATTGACAGCTGTAAAGAGCCATTTTGCAGTAATGTCACCTGCAATAACTGTATGTGCTTTGTGTTTGTGTGTCATTTTTGCTTGTATCTCTGTGCATCGTCACAACGAAAACTAAAGAAATACTGTAATAGTGCCCTTACACACTAAGCGGCTGCTGTGTACGCGCTGATGCTTAACTGTTTTTAGATCTGGCTTTTACCACCAAAACTCACAAAGTGTGTCCAAATTAGATTCTAGCCGGAACATAACCTAAAACCAGAAAACGGACAGCTGGTGCCGGCCCCGTCATAAACACTGGACTCGCCGAGTGTAATGGCACCTTAATGCACTGTAAAAAATAGTTGTTGAAAAACAACACCCTTTCAGTGATGACTCTGTTGTTGACAAACAGCCATGTTGTTCGAGAAAAACAAAAGTTGTTCAAAAATAAACGGGGTTGTTTTTAATTTAAGCAAGAAAATTGTTGTTCTTGAACAACTTTTGTTGTTCTTGAACAACTTTTGTTGTTCTTGGACAACTTTTCGTGTTACTAGACAACTTTTGTTGTTACTCGACAACTTTTTTGTTGTTACTGAACAACTTTTGTTGTTGCTTTACAAATTTTGTTGTTACTTGACAACAGTCGTTGTTACTTGACAACAGTCGTTGTTACATTACTAATTGATATTGTTGTACAACAACACGAGTCAGTGAAAAACTTAACAACAAATTTGCTGTTAATTTACAACATTATTATTTACAGTGTACCGTCTCATCCTAAGTTATACTAAATCGATGATACAGACCAAATTCTCAGTAAAACAATGAAAGTGTTTTTCCTCCTCCTTTTTAATTGTATGCCCCCTTTGTAATTTTCTTACCGACTAATGAGCTGTTCGTTTCTGGCAGTGCTGATATTACTAATTCAGCCAATACACACAAGTCTTGTGCGCATTTGGCGCTCTTTTTTTCTGGTTGTACCTGTACATATTTTGATGATTGAATGGATATATTTGAATGGACTTTTTTAATTTGCTAATTCATCTCTGTTGCGTGCACTTGGGACACACACGCAGATGGACGAGAAGAAACCTTTGGCCAACAGCAAAACTCCTCTGGTAAGAAAATAATTGTGTAAATCTAACTATTGTGTTTGTAGTTACTGCTTTGACACTTCATAGCCTACATATATGAAATTTTGTATCTTAGAATGTGGTTTCTTCCGTTCTGATTTTGTATTGATAGTCCGCGGAAGCACATGTGCACATCACACGTTTACATAATCTATAATACAGTTCAATAATTGAGTGTTATAATATACTTACTTTAACAACCTCTTGTTTCGCACTATGGTTACATTATCTTTAATGTGCATTGTCGAAGGAGAGGTCCTAATATATTTGAAATGCTAATAGAGAGTCGTGTTTTAAGCTTCGAAAATGCTTTCAGCTCTGAAGAAGAAGATACTTTTGACGAACGTACGCTGGAGGTCAGCAAATTCTCAACTAGGCTTCATTTAGTGAATCAGAAGCTGATCCGCAGTTTGCGGTATTCCAAAAAAATTTACTGTGTGCTACCCCATGCAGCCTTGAAATTCTTAGTAATTCTGTCTCTTCTGGATCTGCAAACTAGTTTTTAAGTTCGTCAAACGGAAAAATGAATTGAAACATAGCAAGAGGTAGACTAGTCGCTGATTAGCGGACCTGCTATCCTATGCTTGATTCTCATACAACCATAAAAACAAGCAGCTTAGTATATTTGCTGAGGACTGCCAAGACTAAAAGCTGCACACTTCCAACTATATATTTCTTACATGTTTGTTGGGAAGGGAATTTCACTGGCATAAACAAGGAATTCAAATACAAAACAAGTGCGCCAGGACAACTAAGACTAAATGCGAAAAAGTTGATCTTTTCTTTCCTTGACCTCCCGTAACATTTTCATGTCTAGTTCAATAAAAAACTGACCGCTTTTGAGGTGCAGAAAGCATTACCACCTCGGTCGAACTTGTTTTCCTTAACGTTGTATATATTTTCACTTAAGGTTCGGTATGGGGTAGCGCATGGGAGAGCGAACGCGTAAAAGCGGAGAGACGTACCCTTATTTTGGCACATGTTTTGTTTGTGCGAGTGCCAAAGGCATTTTTGTCGCGTTGTCATTCATTAGAACTATGCTGGAAGTCTGAAAATGAACTTCTGAATATTCCAACCACTTGTTCTGAAAACCTTATTCATACCAAGATATCTAGAATTCCAGTTCAAACTCGCAAAACAATTGAGGCCTTTGCTGTTAAAACAAGCACTGGGATTCCCAGGGTAGTTTGAAACCAGGAGATCCCCTGGACAATCCAGGGTTCGCCCTGGGATTTCCAAGGGACGCCCTGGAAATCATTTCCAGAATCTCTTCTGGTTTCCAACTACTCTTGGAGTCCCAGGGCGTGTTTTTACCATGTCGTCTGAAAGCAGGATTCAGTCTGCGAATGCTGAAAATAGTCCACTGAATTTTTAGATTTTTTTTATTTATTTTAAACAGTGATCTGTCATACTTTGAATGTGATGTTCACTTTAGCTTCGAAAGCGTATAGGCATGTTGTAGGAGAGCATAAAGTAAAAGCAGAACTTAATGAACTACTGCCAATCAGAGGTAACTGCAAGCTTTATTAGGCATCTGATTGGCTGTTAATCACACGTTGTTGTATCAAGTTAAGATGTGCCTCGAAAGCGTAGGTGTGCGCGAAAGCGCAGATGAGAGTGTGGTAGGGGGTTTGGAGTGGCTCGGCTCCAGTCGGGTGACTATCCGAACCGAACCCGAGCCGCCCGAGTAGATCCGAGCCACTCCAAACCCCCTGCCACACTCTCATCTGCGCTTTCGCGCGAGCCTACGCTCACGCCTCCGAGGCGCTTCTTTACTTGATAAAACACTTGACGCTCTGTTTTACAGCTCCAGTTAATAGGTCTCATGCAGGATCTGCAGTGGCGGCAACCATTTTAGTTCCCCTCATTGTTTGGAGAAATTTTGAAAAGAAAATCTTGAGATGTCCCATAGACGACATTTTTACTCGTTCCACCTACCTGCTCCTACTCGGTGGTGTGAGGGACGAGTATTCTTCTCAGTGCTAACTACTGCTTAAGATGTTTCCACATTCATCTCAGAACACAGCACACTTACAGAGAGAAAACTCGTACCATTCTAAAGTTCGAATGCTCGTCTCAGTTTCAACTACGATCTCTTTTCACGTTTGATTGAATTAATAGAATCATTGTCGTTTCAACGCCTTTTCTGATTTCACCCAAAAGGCCCTACACGTTCTGTGGAACTGAAATGGCTGCAAACAGTTAAGAGCTACAGGCTCATGCAGAAGACCTATATAGCATAAATGCATTTTTTTTTCACTCAGCCTGTTTTTTGCTTTGTTTGGGCAAAATTGCAGCGCGCATCTAAGAAGTGGTGACAGGCTCGCTTTAGGAGGGTCATTAGAGAGCTTCCGCGATAGTTTCAAACCGGCTACTTCCGGGTCGACTCTTAACGGTTCGGCTTCGAGACTGAGTAGAAACTACATGGAATCTTCAACTCAAACAGACAAGAGCTGACCCGCAAGCAGGCCGTTCGAGACTATCGGAGTAGTTACTGACCCTCCCGGAGCGTCATTAGGGAGCTCCCTGAGACAGTCGACTCTCGGAAGTTCGAGTGCAAAAACCCTATACTTTTCAATTGGGCTCGAACTCTGACAGTCGACGACGGATTATCTCGGAGAGCTCCCTTATGACCCTTTTCTGACTCTCCTGCAGACTTGACGCAATGACAGGAGACTGGCACTATACAAGCATTTGCAAGACAATAGATTAATTCATTCATGTTGTCCTCGAAAATTTGACCCCATTCAGAGTTTCAATACATTATAGAAGAAATCTGTATTGAAAGGCTGAGAAACTATGAATCGCAGAACAGGGATTCTAGTCAGCATGGGCTGATTGTTTAGAATTAAAGACCTGCAATCAGGGTCGGTTTTAAGTTCGGAGGATTGGAGGGGCAATGTGCTTTGGGTTGCCTACATACAGGGGTTTTGCACCTCACATTGCCTATCTTTCAGGCGGCCTTCAGGCTGCGACATGGGGGAGGGGGGGGGGGGGAAATCACCCCCTCCCCCTAAAACCCTACGGCTGATTGCAAGTCTTAATAGCAAATGAATTGTGATTTGTGTTGATTTTGCGTTAGAGACCAAAACATGAAAATAAATATAAGCTGGGTGACTGCCCGTCCAACTCGTATATCGTGTTTCACACGTTCCTTACCATTTCTAGCTGCATATCTTCTATATTAAGGGCAAAGAACAAGAATATTGGTCCCGAAGCGGTGTATTTTAGAAAGTCGATTCGATCTCCGAAGTTACACCTAGTGTGTGGTTTACAGTTTTCCTTCTTATTGAATACCTTAATGGTAGAGAACGGGTGACTTCATAACATCAAATTATTGGAATTTGTTATCCGTATTGCTTTGTACCGTTTTTATTCAACTATCCTACCCCAGAATCAAAGAAATCTATCAAAGAATAGAAGCACTTTTTTCCGACTCGAAAGCCACGTAGTTAGCCTTAAATATTAAAACTTCCAAGTCTGTTTGAGGACGCTGTTGACTCGACCCCTCTATCATTATCTTGTGTGTGAGAAAAAAGAATTTCCTTCATAATCAGGCCAAGATTGTTTGTTTTAAATCAAATTCCCCAGCCTAAGGTGCAGTCAAGGGTTCCAGCAATTCCTATTATTATAGTGGAGCCTGAACACTCCACTACAAATCATATTTTCAAGCGAGATCATAAATCAGCTCCACAAAATTTTGCTAATGCCCCTGGGCCGACTCGAGGACCTCCCTGGAAGGTGAGACTCACAACCCGTTATTGTATCCTCCGCACTGTGCTGTCCAGCTAAATGTACTGAAATTTTGTATCCCAGGTATATTAAGGATTTTTTTTCTAGCGTGAGCTATTTTAAAGGTGTGTGGCCAAAATCAGTGAGTATTTCATCTTCCCTACTGCTCACATTGCCACTTTTTACGGTTTTTTCTACTTGTTTTTTCCTAATTGCAAATTGAAAATGTGGATTGACTTTTTTATTTTGCCGCCTAGCGAACGTATTATATTGTACGGTAATGGGATGTTTTCCGTTCTTAAGTTTTTATGTTTTTACGAGTTTTAGAGGTATTTAGCCGATACGAAATCGGCAGGAAGAAGAAGCCGTGGAGCCAAACCAACCCTTAATCACTCTAGGTTGAAGCAGTTGAATTTATCGAACAATTAAAGTATTGTTTGGCTCCACGGCTTCTTCCTGCCGATTTCATACCAGCGAAAAACCTCATTGACATGCTGTCCACATGCAATTTTAGGAGAGGCTCACACAAGTAGTACTTTCTTGTAGTTGTATAATTTTTAAGTCTTTTTGTTTTTATTACGATCTTATTTCATATACCTTACCTGACTCGACTTTCTTACAAACTTCAGCTTACGACACCACCAATACACTTTTTTGTTTTTTTACATTTTGTACCTTGCTGTTCCCGCTTACATTCTTCCGCCTTGTGTTGTCATTAGCACGTTGTATGTTTTGTGTTGTGTTTGTGTACCTCAAAGTAAGGTAAGTATTTCATGTACCCAAAACAAAAGTGATATTTAAAAGGCAAAACAACACTTTCAGATAATGAAAAATTCATGGCTAGTGTTCATAAGGATTCGTCAGTGGAACTGTTGATTCCCTCCGTAAGAGGTTTCGACAGTCTTCTGCGTTTCCCTTTCTGTTTCCTAATGGAGAGAGGAAGTAGTACGTCTCTTAGTACATAAATTATTATTTTTTTTGTTTGTAATTCCATAACCCTGCATGGAAATTAGATCCGATAGATATTATGAGCACGACAAAACCTCGTGAAATTCAAAATTGCATGATACCTGCGATGTTGTTTACAGTGTCTTATGCATGCTTTGTCTGCATCTTGTCCTCTAGCGTGCCAAAATCCCTGAGATTATTGCACCGGATGAGGGTCCAGGAAGTCGCAAGAGCTCTTTGATACCGGGATCTGCCGGCTCCAGCCGCCGAGGATCTCTCATTCCACCTGAAGAGGGCGGAAGGCGGCCCTCGCTTATTATTAGTGACGAGGTAAGGTAATGAGGCGTAGTCTTCCGAAATCTTAAATATGTAGAATGTTGTGTTACTTTTCTTATTCTGTCTATACGGTAGAGGTAGGGCGGGTTCTTTGTATAGCGAGCTTACTACTAGTTCGTGACCTTTACAAAAATAGGTCACGTCTAGTATCTGAAAAACTTGCGCAGAGACTGCAAAATTTCTAATGTCATTGAAGTTTACAGTTGGTTTTAATTTGATATGTTCTCGTAGATCGAAGTAGACGTGACTAATAGTAGGATTGCTGACAGAAATTCGGCTCAGCTATACACCTAGAATATAGTGGCATGCTGCTCCACTTCTAATTTAACTGTTGTACATCGAACTGTAAATAAATCAATCTCCGCCAAAGGGGCATTAATCACAATATTGTCGCGGAGGAGGTTTTATTTATTTTTTGCAGGACGTGATCAAATGTGATCAAATGTAAGCACTTGTGATTAGGTGCTTAGCTGCCAACATTTTTCGTTTTGTATGCCGAGACTCCACACCCAACCCTTCGGTTTTTGGTATTCCCAACCCATAACCTTATATCTACTTTATAGGAACATAGAAAGCTGCGGCCTGGTGAGGTGTTGGAAGATCGAAGGGTGAGAAATTAAGCTTAACTTTGTTTTCTCGCTCGCCGCTCTCTTCAACTCTGCTGCTCATACTTACAACTTACCGGAAGCATATCTTTCCAGCTGTTGGAGTGTTGTCATTGCTTCATAATACGATGAAGTATTCGCGTTGTAGTTTTGGTGTCCTATTTGTTCAGTCAGAAGTAGGATTTAATTTTTAAAATGCATAAGTAATTTTCTTTTGACCATGTCCACATCCCCATACTCAGCGTGGACAGTAACGAGATGTAATTGTTGGCACAAGTTTAAGCTAGGATTCAAGTTAAAGCTATGATCCAGTTGAATTTATGCCAAACATCATGTGAAATCAAAACAGGACCCGTTTTACGTAGCCTTTGGAAGTATTTTTAAGGTCTGTGGGGTGCTGGTCTCTCTGTCCTGTGTCGTCTCTCTACAGGTGTTGTCTTTTTTGTCTCGTGTTTCGTCCAAGTGTCGTTCTGTGCCGTCTTGTCCCCGTTATCCGTTTTGGTAGATTCCACTATTCCGTATCCCACTGCCCTATCCCCTCACCGCTTTAGTGCTGAATTGACGCGGAGTATGTCAGATTAAGTACCTCTGCCGATACAAGTAGCTTCGTATCCGCGTGGAGCTAGTATAGACAAGTCTAATAAGCTCCTACTGTTGTCATTGATTTCTCTACAGGTTGGAAAATTGCGCCCTGGTGAGGTATTAGATGCGAAGGTGAGGTTTGTGGCACAGGGTGCTAAAGTGCCTGCAGGCTTTTTCGCAGGATTAACATTGATGCCGCTGGACCTTTTTTGCTCAACTCAATTTCACTCGCACGGCCACAGTCTAGCAACTCATTGGTTAAAATGTTGCCCTTGACTTTGACACATAAAGTTGACAAATGCAAATTCTCAATAACGTTGCTCTGGATCGTGAACGATGTCCTTGCATCAATTGGCCATGGCCAAGAAACTTAACGTTGCAGTTTGCAGTCCAGACGGAAACATTAGGTGTTTGTTTTTATGTTTTGATCCATTTTAACTCATTTATGGAGACCATACCTATGTTGATTGGCGTGTCGGACCGTTTCAGAGACTTTTTTCTTTTTCTCTTTTTCTTTTCTTAAAAACTTTTTGCCGTTTAATTTTATCTTTTTTGAGGTATCCCAGTGTAGAATTCTGTGAAACGCAATATTTGCATTTGTAAGTTTTATTATCTTAAAGGCTTGTTTTAACCAATGTCGTACTTGGTGATCGGGTACTTTTAACTGTGAAACAATGCGTGTACACGAAGTAAATGTGCCTCTACCAGATATGGACAGATAGCAGGGAATATAATCAAATTACAAAACATATCTTCGCTTTCAACTTTTTGGTTTTCAACAATATGCTTTAATTTCTCTCCAAGTTCCATCCTTCCTACCCCAATAGCAAAACAATAAAATAATAGACAACAATTTCTTATTTTGTTTTTGATGAAACCAGAAAAGGGGATCTCGTCCGGGTGAGGAGCAAGGTGCTAAGGGAGCGAAACAGGTTAGATTTGAAAATTGTTGGTTTTCTAAATGTGGCCTTAAAGAAAAAACGGTGTGGCCGGATCTGGTGCGATGCACCGAACCAACCGCACCAACGTCATGGAAAGTCAGAGTACTATTCTAAGAGCGATTGGGATCCATTTATTTTCTGGCTGGATCTCATTTAACCTGTGGATGTAGACTCTTGACTTTCATGATAAGGCTTGTGGAGAAACTAAATGTCGCTTGTAGGGTTTGTAAATATAAATAGAGAAACTGTGATTAATTTGTACAGAAGTTGATATTTTTTTCGCCTCAAGTGCTGGCGTGAAAGCTCAGTAGCTTATGTGCCTCTTAGAGGCACAGAGCTTAGAGCCTGTGAAGTGTGCAAATCCCTTTCTATTTCGTCTTTTCTCTAGATTATTATTTAGAATGAGGTAAATAATTAAGAAAAATGCGTCCTGTGTAACATGTGCATGAAACATTTTTCAGGCTCAGGGAACTTCATGCCTTCAAGTCTGCCTGCATGAGGCGTTTTGGTCACAGAAGCGGGATTGATTGTAAATAAATTGAAATGTTTTACCATGGTCCATTGTAGGATTTAGAGCTCCCAACCGTTACTTTTTAAACAGACTCGTCCCCTTTCCACAACCCCTTTCACCCATTCTTCGAATTCTATCCACTGCGTGTTTGCACAAAGCCTAGTTGACAAGGCTACAAGTAGAACTGAACTCTGCATGGTTGGCTTAGTCAAAAAGGTTATGCTGGTATTTATTCGGTACGGCACGATTTATGTTCACTTTACATTGCTGTTCAGTCAGCAGACTTTAGAAAAGCTTGGTTCCTCATCTTTAGTAAACCCACCTATCCTTTTGAGACCTTTTTCTTTTTGTTTATGTATGTGTTTATGTGTGATCCATGTTTCCTGAATGCACGTTGCTTGTTCTGTGTATACTTTCTTCTCTCCACTATTTTGCACTTTCACTTGCTTTTTTATTGCAACACACATTGCTTTTACTTCGGTCTTTGCTTTGTAAATTTTACTACACTTCTATCAGGTAACTACAAATAACAGTTGTTTTGCCTACATCTTATCAATCTGGTAGAAAGTAACACCCCCCGTAAGGTCAATGCTTCAAAGTGTGTCACGGATCTTACGTCGGGTAAAATTCCTGTGCAGTGATTCTAATCCTGTTTCTCGTGGCTTGCAGCGACGACGTCCAAGCACTGATATGCGACGTCCAAGTGTTGCTGATTTGGAGGAACTTATTAACAAGCCTTCGACGCCCTTAAAGGCTGTCGGTGAACCAGGGCCTCCTGTTATTGTTGATGTTCAAGAAAGCTACTCGGCTGTTGAGGGTTAGTGATATCTATAACTGAACGGTTATGTCATAAATTAAAAGGACAGAAATATTTCATAATCTTTCATATTTGAATGTTTGAGCGTACATCTCATGTAATAATTTTTAAGTCGAGTTTTCGGTAACCCCTCAATTTATTTTTCCTGCAGATCAAGTGGCGTATATTACCGTACAAGTTGAAGGCAACCCTGCGCCAACATTTAAGTTCTACAAGGTTAGTAGTAGTTTGCTTCGTAACTATGTGATGTTGCTGAAGCTTTGGTTTTTTGCCTCGCCATAAACTCAACGCATTTCGCTATGCTTGAATTTATTCTTAACGCATTTAGCTTTGCTGTAATTTAAGCTTCTACCTTCTCTAATTTGTCTTCCCTTCCAATGCTGTTTATTATCTGCTTCATACAGCCCGAACCTATTATGGTAAGCGGATTGCTGCAAATGCTTTGATATTTGTCTCACCTCAGCATTTTTTATTGTGTTGACATACTGTCTCATGTTCCGATACTAAACTGGACTGCTTTGAGCAGGGAATGACCGAGATCATTGAGGGAGGGCGCTTCAAATTTCTTACCGATGGTAATACCAACACCATCACACTTTGCATGCGTAAGACAAAGCCAAACGACGAAGGGAAGTATAAGATTGTCGTGGCCAATTGCCATGGAGAAGACTCAGCAGAAATGCAGTTGTACGTTTCCGGTATGTGAAAATTGCAGTGAATAAATTTTTGTTAAAGTAAAGTTTCGACAGGCACCAATAGTGGCGGTGGTGTAATATTCCTACTCTGTGTCGTTGCAGATGCCAGTGGGATGGACTTCCGAGCTATGCTCAAGAAGCGGAAGTACGCTAAATGGGCACAGGACAAAGAAGATCCTGACTGGGGAGACCTGAAGGAGGTGGAGAAACCAGTACCAGCGCTGAAAAAAGTTGAAAAGGTAAGGGATCATCAGTCGGGGGGAAGACATGTTTTATGTTCAATTAAGTGAAACTCTTTGTTTATGTTAAGTCACCTGAGCGTTTTTCTGCGTCCGGAGAGAAGTCAGTCTGACAACAGAAGACAACGTTTCTTGTACAGGAAATGGCTTCATCAAAGATCTTGCATCGTCTTTCCTATTATTTTTGTAGTCCTCATGTGATTTAGGGCATCGATTGCTAGAGCTGACGGCGGCAGGAGTTGTTGATTTCTTGCTTAAGTGACATCATGGTAGTGTAATGTGTTTCGTGTGACGTTATCCAGACGTATTCCTGTCTTCCGTGTCTTTCCAACTTTAACGAATCCGTGAAAGACTTTCTTGCAATTGAACTCATTTGTTGCGTCCTTTGCACGGAATTGTTTTCCAATACGGAACCGCAATCGCCCATAACATGCGTGAAAGGCTTAACTTTGCTCGGTGTGCAAGTAAATAATTTTTGCCTAATGGTACAAATTTAAAACAAATTTCTAATCCACCAATGAAACAACACAAGCTTATCTGCCATAATATTTTGTAAATAATTATAATTTCAGGATGAAAATGAATCGGGTTGGATAGAAGATGATACTGAAGGCGGCATAGTGATCAAAGTTGAGGGAAAAGTCGTAGCTAAAGTGCCTTCGACCAAACGTGGAGACGCACATTGGAGATGGGTCAAGGTAGACTAATTCATCGCTACCTGATTAGATCTCGACTCTAAACTTGTCTTTAGCTTTGTCACATTGAAAGTAAAAGACAGATTTCTTGAGTTTTAATCGGGTAGTTCCTAATTCTCCATACATGACCGTTAAATTTTAGAATATCTTGATGGAATAAAACGATTCATTGACTGAGCCAGTGTCACATAATATCACAACTAAAATGGTGACCCGCAGTCTTCCTGCAAAAAATAAGTGGCCGTCTGTACTTATTTTTGTCTCTTAGGAGGAATGCAACTTTATAGCGTTTCGACCTCGACGGCGCTTCCTTCTTGCTGACCAGGTTCCTGATTGGCCAAAACTTCGGAGAACCGAGGTCTGCAGTGATCGTATCATTGAAAACTTACCATTTTCGTATTGTTATCCTTCTTGTTTGAGTAGATGTCAAATTTGATTTGCTTTTGAAACTCAAATATCTCACGATATCTTGTAGAAGTCGTATGACGGTGTATGCGAAACCGTTTGATCTTGACTCAGGTTCTCCTAGTAATACTATGTAGCTTAGATTAGAAGAAGAAACTTTTTCTTGCCTCTTTTAGAGCTCCTTTGCTTAATGAGATGTTAATCTACGCTGCAGATTGTGGTCAGGAACATTTGGCTTAACTAGTCTGTATTTGTAACAAAATTTATATGGTCAATTTCCCGTTAAAAGTTTCCTATAGTTTTCTTCCATCAAACACTAAGCTAATATTGAAAAAGTCTTTACTAATGCATTCCATGAAGAATAGCTCCACCTCATCTCATGTTCTCTGTATTTTGTACAATGTATAGGATGTTTTCGAAAAACGAAGACGCACGTCCCTCCAAGAAGTAATAACTGATTGGCCTACGCTTCAAATCTTGGACAGAGACATGCTCAAGGTTTGCTTAAACTTTAAAAATACTCATCAATTTAATAAAAGTTCATAAAATCCGGATAAAACTTAATGCAAGAAAGTTTGAATGAAATGCAAAGTGCTTCCACCGCTGCTTTATTGCCCCTCTTACGCTTGTGGTGTACCAGTGAAAACTTTGACGTAGCTCGCTGTATTACATACAAACAGTTACACATATGCAGTGTTACGTTGCTCTTCTGCTCTCCTCTTGATTTCCTGGAGGACTTTTTACGAAAACATTTTTAATATGTTTTCATAATTTTGAAGTTGCGTTCTGGCCATCGCAAAATTAAACAAAGTTAAGGCCCTAAGTTTTAATCAACGTGAACTTGCAATTTCATGTATGTCAAACAGATAGTATTACTTGTGCTTGGTCAGCTTTATTATTTACAAGGTACGGAACAAGTGCTTTTTCCATCACATGGTTGTTGACACATTTTGTAATCTGTTTTTAGAGTAGTGAAAAAGTGGCGTCAAGGAGGCAGTCTCTTGCTGAGCTTATCCCAGATTGGCCAGTACTTCATCACTTTCAGAAGACGGAGGTTGGACTACTAATGTCGCACGTCTCCTTCTCTTCACTTTTGTCTGTCTTATTCTTGTGCGCTTTTTATCCTTTTCGTATGTTCTTTACTGTGGTAAAAGTTGTGCTTTATTGTGTCTTCTTGCTCTTGCTCTTCTCCAGGACTTCTTCTTTCGTTGGTGGACATTTGGCGTCCGGAATATTTTTCAGACCCTCTTGTCTGTATCTCTGCTTTGTGATGTAATGTGATGTCAATGTGAACCTTCAGTAATTCTGGCTAAAGACCGTTTGAAGAACGCACTGGCGTTGTCAACGAGAACTAGTAATAGCTCAATGGAAACTGACCATGTTGGGCTGGTTCACATTCTATGCATGCCTCTCTGATTCCTTCCTATTGCAAATCAATCGTAGGCTAAATATGTCGTGTCTTACCTTCAACTTTGCTATACCTTTCAGTGTCATATGTTAAAGTTTACGTCTACATCGTGTATCGTAATGGAACTACTTAAGCACAGCATGTCGGCATGCAATATTTATGTTGAAATGATAAAATTTCGGTTATGTTAGCTTGCATTTCCAATGTTTTTTCCTTTTTTCTTTTTCTTTTTTTTTTTTTTTGAATAAAATAAATGCTATTTTAGTTTCATACGAACCTACTGGCCTTTGTTTCATACCCTTTTTTTTCTGGACAATTTAAGTATTTTTGTGATTGTTTTTTTTTTTAAATTTTATATTTTTATTTTTGGTTTTTTTGTTTTTTCTTTTTACTGTTTTCTTTTGCAGTGTCACTTCTGTATTTCCAGACCTACCAAGTTCCTTATGACGCGTTAACTCACACGCAGACCCATTTTTGTCCATACTGCATTAATCGTCATATGTTGCAAATCATTTATCAAGTTCCAACGAAACACTATCTGTTAATTTTATTTTCCAGAAACCGGAGTCATTCCTCAAACCACTTGTCGACCAGTATGCAAAGGAAGGCAAGGATAAAAAAGTCATGTTCGAAGCAATATTTTCGAAACCAAACTGCAAACCAAAGTGGTTTTTGAGAAAAGATGTAGGTCTTGCCAAGCTGTTTATCCACGTAAAGCCGGCTGAAAATAGCCCTCTCACTGAATATTCCGTTTTGTCCTTAACAGGAGCTCTTCCCTGGCAGCAAATATAAAATTAAGAGTGAAAATGATACATATCAGCTCATAATTATGAATCCGAAAGTAGAGGATGCGGGAAAATACACAATTGAAATTGCGGGTGTCAGTTCTATGGCATTTTTGAACGTCGATGGTGCGTGTTTTCATCCTAAAATTCTAATGGTATTTTTTTCTTTTTTTAATCAAATTACTCGTGTTTACACAGAGCCCGCACCAACGTACACCTTTGTAAAGCCACTCATGAAAAAAATTGAGGGGTATACTAAGCACGAGGTAATACTAGAGTGCGGTGTCAGCAACAGCATGGCTAAGGTCATATGGAAGAAGGGCGATAAAAAACTGGAGGTAAGACAATAACGAACGTCAAGAAGATTTTACTTTGCTATTGTCCTCAGTGTTTTGGATATTCTTTTCTTGAGGTTATTGTCAACGTCATACAGATCTATTAGGGCAGTAGTTTTCAGCCTTTTTTTTCGCAGATCAACGGTAGTGTAGGCAACGCGGTTTTACTGAGTTTCAGATAATGATTACTTTGTTCCTGGCAGGACGGTGATCTCTATGAGATCACCAAAGACATGCAAGGAAACTGCCGGTTGGTGATTAAATCAGCTGTTCTAGAAGATAGTGGAGAATACGTCTGCCAAATTTCTAAACAGGATGACAAAACCATCACGGAAGTCAAAATATCTGGTGAGCCGTCCAACCATCTAAACCGTGCCGCTGGGTAGATAGGCTCGTTCATCCACTGGGTTCTGCTATATGTGACCTTCCCCTATTTCAGTCTTCTAAACCTGTTTTCTGGAAAGCTAATCGAACTTTACTCCTTCCCATAGTAGCACTTATGTCTCGTTTGCATTCGCATATGGACCTTATTTGAGTGACCAAATACCTGCACTGTTGCATTTTTACCCTAGGAAAAACTGTCTGAGATTTCCCTGTTGCATGTCGTTTTTTCTACACCTATCATCTTGTTGTCCTCTTGTTTATGTAACTCCCTGCTGCCTACAGAATATCCGTACAAATTCGTCAAGGTTCTTAAACATCAGCAGCTCACTGAGAAGGACACCATCACGCTTCTTTGTGAGCTTGACGATGCCTCCGGGGATGTGCAATGGTTCAAAAATGGCGAGGAGGTCAAGCCCGATAAAAGGTCTGTATTTGATACTCTATCGTGTGCATAGTGTGTCGCTCAAGTCAGTACACTGTTAAAATTTGTGTTGTTCGTTTACAACAAATATGTTGTATACTTTCCTTGCAACACATGTCTTAAAACAAACTTTGTTGTAATCTAACAAGGATGTTGTCAGGGTAGAAGTCTACTTCATTGACTTTGGCAAGAAAAATTATGATGCTATTCTGCCTTGCTCCTGTATGTGAATCAAAAATTTTGTTAACGAATGAATAGGCTTGTTTTTGAACAGGTACTGTTGCTATGAAAGTTTACAACTCAGGAGTTGTAATCTGATGACTTAAATTGTACATTACTACTACCGTTGGAGAGAGTACGAGTACGGGTCAAACTGTGCAACATTGTTAATATTCACAATAAAAACAACTTTTTTGTTGAGGAACAAAGCAAGTCATCGCGATAGGTGTCATCGTTTGACAACCATTTTTAACAGTGTAGGCGAGAAAAGCAATATAAAAATGTCACCCTTGGTTTTTGTGCACTTCTAAATGTGGTTTCACAGAATAACCATCTCGGCTGACGGCCGAAAGCGGAAGATGGTCATTAAAGACGCCAAAGTCACGGACAGTGGTATGTACAAGTGTACAACAAATGCTGATCAAACGGAAGCGGAAATACAAGTACAATGTAAGTGAAACGGTAACCAGTAGAAGAGACGGCAGATCTCAAATTCATTTTCTAACTGACCTTTTTTTCCCCTCGTAGATATGAACCGCTTCAACAAGAAGCTGAAGGACACAACTGGCATTGAACGTGAGAAAGTTGTCCTTGACGTTGAACTTCAGGATCAAACTGCACCTGCCGAGTGGAAGTTCAATGGCAAACCTATTGTTCCATCTGATAGGTGGGGAATAAAAGAAGTTTTTAGAATGTTATGTATTATATACTAATTTTTAAGGTTTAACTGACTCATGTGCTACACTTTTTTTTAGAGTGGAAATCAAAAATCTCGGCGGAGGCAAACACCAATTAGTATTCAATAAGGTTGAGATGACGGACGAGGGCGAGATTACCTGCGAGTCTGGCAACCTAAGTTCTTCTTGTCAGCTTCTTGTGAAAAAGGGGGAGGGCAAGCCTGTACCTGACTTCCCTGATGAAATCGAAGGTCCTTGCAACAAGCCGATTATATTCGACATTCCTTACAAAAGTAAGTTGTTTTGTCTTTTTCCTCGTTCTTTACCTCAATCCTCACTTCAGTGTACATAGAGAGGTGGAAGAACGAGTATTGTGCTTGGTACTGCGTTTGTTAGTTCCGCTATTCAGCTCTTAAATTGTGATAGACACATAGGTACTATACTGGAATATAATTGCTCATTGTCGCCTTAGTAATCCATAATAGAGGTTTTCTTGAGCTACCTTACAAAATTTTAAGGAAACTTCAATTTAAGAATCGCATAGGGACCGCGGAACGCTGCACGTCAGCGGTTTTCTCTTGATATACTTACATCTTCCATTGCATCTCAGAAAAGGAATGGTTTATCATTCATAATAGCATATGAATTTGTTACACATAATTTTCTTAACTTTTCTACCTTCATTTTATATTTTACAAATCATAATGTAATGAAAATGATGTCTATACACATAGAATAGTAAACACGACATTAGTCTGTATGGCGCATGCCCGAGAAGCGCCATCTACTGGCAGACTAAGTACCTATCACATACAACAAAGGAAATAGAAAACTGAGAAGCAGTTTAGGTCCGGGAAGTCCGAGAGGAAGTCCAGGAATCTTGAAGGCGTTTGAAATCCTCGACAAGATTGAACCAGTGAGCGCCATATTTCATGTGAGCTGTTCGTGTCATTTTTAGAAGACATCTGATTTTGGAAGAAAACTGTGTCATACAATATCTAACTGAGCTGAATGCAGTAATAAACATACGCAGTATTAACACTGACTGGTAAAGAACAAGTCTGCTTGTTTATGTTTCAAATTTATTTGATGGACTTGTTTTAAATTTTAAGAAGTGTGTCTAAAATCACCTGATCGATATTTGTGTAAAACTTAGGAAAAGAACAGCTCATAAAAGCATTGTCCTTTCGTTTTTATAGTCGATGGCACTCGCCAAACACCGATTGAAGCGAAGTTGATGAAAGATGGAAAGGCCCTGCCCCTGAAAGACGTTGAAATAATCGTAATGGACGAAAAGGTTGTCTACAAGGTTAAGAAGCCCGCGCGCGAGCTGAGCGGTCCATACAAACTTGTCATCAGCAACGGGCAAGGGGAGGCTGTTAAGGACCTGAAAATTAACATGCAGGGTACGTGACGCTTTATAAGTCTCATTCTCATCTACATATTGTACGATTCACTGCTTATATATAGTACATGGATTCATAGATCCATGTCCTATTATTAAGCTACCTATTGTCTGCTGTAAACGAGGGAAAATAACCCTTTTAAATTTCCGAACAGACGTACCCTCGCCGCCGGAGAATGTGGACGTCACAGAAGTCTTCGCAACATCGTGTATCGTGGCGTGGAAACCCGGTAAAGACGATGGTGGCGCTCCGTTGGTGAAGTACGTCGTAGAGCGCCAAGACTTGAGCGTCAAAGGCGGCTGGGATAACGTCGGCGAGGTGAAGCCTGGCGCACCCACTGTGTTCAAGTGTGAGGACCTCACCCCGAAACGCGAGTACAAGTTCAGAATCCGCGCTGTCAACAAGATCGGCTCGTCTGAGCCCGCCATTTTTGCCAAACCTATTCTCGCCAAGGATCCATGGGGTACGTGTAACTGTGTACTTGATTTTTCTATTAGCCAATTTTTCTTTTCTTTTCAGTACTTAACCGATATTGCGTTTTCAGATGAGCCTGGTAAGCCAAACAACGTGGAGGTCGTCGACTGGGACAAAGATCACGCCGACCTCAAGTGGGATAAGCCGCTGAATGACGGTGGAGCGCCCATCACAGGGTACGTCATTGAATTTAAGGAGAAGTTTGGCAAGGACTGGGTGACAGGCAAGGAGGTCGTTGGTGATGTTACTGCTGCCACCATTGACGGCCTGAAGGAGGGCACTCAGTATGAGTTCCGAATCCGGGCTGTTAACAAGGCTGGCCCCGGAGAACCAAGTGACGCTACCAAGCCTATCATCGCCAAATGCAGATTCGGTAAGTCCCATCCGTCCTTAAACACATGTCTGGGTGGCAGTGTATCTTGCTGACATGTCCTTCCTCAACTTGCCTTCACTCTTTTTAGTCAAACCATTCATCATTGGTAACGACCTGATCAACCTTGTCGTCAAGAAGGGCCAGACCATTAAGTACGACATCAAGTACGGTGGTGAGCCTGAGCCAGAGGTGCGATGGCTGTTGAACACGACGGAGATCAAAGAAGACAAAGAGGAAAGGTGGGTATTGTTGCACTCAATATATGTTACTGCAGCATCAAAGGTCGACCAAACATTCTCTTTTTCCAGGATCACAATCGACAAGTACGAGCGAAACACTGTGCTGACGGTGCGGCGCGCCGTGCGCGCTGACAGCGGCAAGTACAAGCTCGTGCTCAAAAACAGCTCGGGCATGGTAGAGGGCGTCGCCGACGTTGTAGTGCTGGATAAGCCAACACCACCCGGTGGACCGCTGAAGGTGGATGAGATTCGCGCCCAGCACGCCACCGTCAAGTGGAAAAAGCCGGACGACAACGGCGGCAGTGACATCACTGGCTACGTCATCGAAAAGATGGACATGGAGACCGGGCGCTGGGTGCCTGCGGGTGAAGTGGGACCAGATGCAGACTCGTTCAAGGTGACGGGTCTCACACCTAAGAAGAAGTACAAACTGCGCGTCAAGGCCGTGAACAAGGAGGGCGAGTCGGAGCCGCTCGAGACCACGGAGGGCTTCGTGGCCAAGAACCCATACGGTGAGTGAATACGTGGGTTCAGGAATTCATTACTCGTTCAATTGCTGTTCACTATTTCTTTACCATCTCACAGTCAAGGTAAATTCTATGTTGCGGCTGCTTTTTCTATTTCTGATGATATATACTTGCATAAAGTATCTGTCTGGTAAGTTATCATATCCGCACGGACGCACGACCAAACATATGACCGGCATGCACCCCTATGTGTATGCACAGGTTGACCCCCAAACCTTTATATCCAGCGGCACACGCACGCAGACTCACTACCCCCTTAGCCATTATCAGCCCGAGCGATCGCTTTATTGTGACAAACTCTTTATGTCCCTGTATTGTTGTCTCAAATGCAGACGAGCCTGGCAAGCCCGGCAAACCCGAGATATTCGACTGGGACAACAAGTCAGTTACGCTGCGGTGGGCCAAGCCCCAGAGCGATGGCGGGCGCCCCATCACGCACTACACCATCGAGATGAAGGACAAACACGCGACCGACTGGATCGAGGTGGCCAAGACGGAGAACGACACCTGCGAGGGCGTGGTCGAGGGTCTCAAGGAGAAGCAGGTGTACCAGTTCCGCGTGCGCGCCTTCAACAAGGCGGGTGGCGGCGAGCCCTCCGACGCCACCGACAACCACGTGTGCAAGCACCGCAACCGTACGCATTACAAATCTTTTTTTTTTCTTCTTCTTCTTCTTCTTCTTCTTCTTCTTCTTCTTTCAATGTCCTAGTCATCGCTGTTGTCAAATTTAGTATTTTGACGGAACAATGTTAACGATGGGCTTAACTTTCAGTCAAGCCCCTCATCGAGAGGTCTATGCTCAAGAGCGTGACCATCAAGGCCGGGCGCACTCACAAGTGGGCTGTAGACGTGTCCGGAGAGCCACCACCAACCATCACATGGGTGTGGCGGGACAACATCCCACTCGTCAACACGGAGCGCATTAAGATCGACAACGTCGACTACCACACCGATTTCTGCATCACCAATGCGACGCGACGTGACACCGGGAAGTACACTCTCATCGCCGAGAACGCCTCGGGCAAGGACCAGGAGACTGTGGAGCTCACTGTGCTCAGTAAGTATCCGAAAGTCGACTGTGAACTCCAAAGAGTTTATGACGAACGTGTGTGATGCTTTTGTTTTTCCTTTGCAGGCAAGCCCAGCTCCCCCATGGGTCCGCTCGAGGCCACCAACGTGCACAAGGAGGGCCTGAAGCTCCACTGGGAGCCTCCAGAAGACGACGGAGGCTCTCCTATCCTCCAGTACGAGGTGGAGAAAATGGACACGGCCACCGGCAAGTGGGTGCGCGTCGGCAAGGTACCCGGTGACAAGGACAAGCCTGAGATCGAGGTGACGGGCCTGGAGCCCGGACACGAGTACAAGTTCCGCGTGACCGCCACGAACGCTGAGGGCGACTCCGAGCCACTGCTTACGGACAAGGCCATCATCGCTAAGAACCCCTTCGACGAGCCGACCAAGCCCGGCACTCCGGAGATCGTAGATTACGACAACGAGAGTGTGGATCTCAAGTGGTCCAAGCCCGACAGTGACGGAGGCTCTCCCATCCTGAAGTACATCGTTCAGAAGAAGGACCGCTTCAAGCCGGACTGGGAGGACGCGGTCGAGGTGCCTGGCGACAAGCTGGAGGCCAAGGTAGAAGGCCTCAAGGAGCGCGCCGAGTTCCAGTTCCGCGTCGTCGCCGTCAACAAGGCCGGCAAGTCCCCGCCGTCGGATGCCACGAAGATGCACACGGTCAAACACCGTGCTCTGAAGCCCAGGATCGACAGGACAAATCTCAAACCGATTGTGGTGCGCGCGGGCAAGCCCATCAACTACGACGTGAACGTGCGGGGTGAGCCTCCTCCAACCATTACCTGGTACCAGGCGGACAAGCTCCTCAAGTCGGAGAACAACGTCGAGATCATCAACGTCGACTACAACACCAAACTCAACATCAAGGAGTCGATCCGCAAGAACACTGGCCTGTACAAGATCGTGGCCGAGAACCAGCACGGCAAGGATGAGGAAACGGTGGAGATCACCGTGCTCTGTAAGTAGTTATCCTCATTTCCATACTTGATTGACCTGGACGTTTTCCTGCAATATTTTTGTTGTTTGGTCACTACAGCCGCACCGTCCAAGCCGAAGGGCCCGCTCAAAGTCTCGGATGTCACCAAGAACTCAGCCAAGCTCAAATGGGAGAAGCCAGAGGACGACGGTGGCAAGCCCATCACCGGCTACACCGTGGAGAAGCTGGACACGGCGACTGGTCGCTGGGTGCCGGTGGGCCGCACCGACGAGCCAGAGTTTGAGGTTAAGGGCCTCCAAGAAGGCCACGACTATCAGTTCAGAGTCAAGGCCGTCAACGAGGAGGGCGAGTCCGAGCCACTCGAGACGGACAAGGCCACCACCGCCAAGAACCCCTTCGGTACGTTTCGTTCGCAGTCGCGACGCTCTTAGAAAGCCCGCAAGACTATAGCTTTTCACAAACTTTCTTTTCACATTTTCTTAGATGCCCCCGGCAAACCGGGCACACCATCGCTGGAGGACTGGGACGTGGACCATGTGGACCTCAAGTGGGACGCGCCCAAGTCGGATGGTGGCGCCGCAATCACGGGCTACATTATTGAGAAGAAGGAGAAGTTCAGCGCGGGATGGGACGAAGTCCTGGCAACGCACGTAAGTATACTATTAATGCGTAGGCTGAGATGCAGTTGGCCTCAATGGTTTCCCTCTCCAAACACTTTATTATTGTACACAGTCGCCCGAGCGATTCGCCAAGGTACCTGGCCTGAAGGAAGGGCAGACCTATCAGTTCCGTGTCCGTGCCGTGAACAAGGCGGGTCCTGGCGAGCCCAGCGAGCCAACCAAACCCATCGTGGCCAAAGCTAGGAACCGTAAGTTCCGTGGTCTTGCCTTCACATACTTACTTCGCAAACGAACTTCATTCTCATCTTAACTCAAAATTTTACAGTCAAACCCTGGATCAACCGCGATAAGCTGCAAAAAGTTCGCGTGCGCGCTGGGCAGGCGGTGCGCTTCGACGTGGACGTTAAGGGCGAGCCGGCGCCCATCACCTCCTGGTCGCGGGACGGCAAGCCGCTGACGGGCCTGGGTGTCAAGATTGAGAACGAGGAGTACAACACCAAGTTGGCCTTGACAGAGACCACGCGCGCCGACACCGGCGTGTACACGCTGCGTGCCGAGAACTCCAACGGCTTCGACGAGGCAACCGTCGAGGTGGAGATTTTAGACAAGCCTAGCAAGCCTGAGGGACCGTTGGAGGTGCTGGATGTGCACAAGGAGGGCTGCAAGCTTAAGTGGGAGAAGCCAAAGGACCTGGGCGGCCTGCCGCTCACGGGCTACACGCTGGAGAAGATGGACGTGACTACCGGCCGCTGGACTCCAGCTGGCTTCTGTGACCCGGAGAAGACGGAGCACGAGGTCAAGGGCCTGGAGCCTGGCAAAAAGTACCAATTCCGTGTCAAGGCTGTCAACGACGAGGGCGAGTCGGAACCGCTGGAGACGGACCACGCCATCCTGGCCAAGGATCCCTTCGACGCCCCGGGTGCGCCGGGCCTGCCCGAGATCGTGGACTGGAACGAGACGTCCGTCAAGCTGGAATGGGCGCCGCCCGCGCGCGACGGTGGCGCGCCCATCACGGGATACGTCGTGGAGATGCGCGACAAGTACAGCCCCAACTTTGTCAAGTGCGCGGAGGTACACGGGCCGGCGTGCCAGGCCACGGTGCCCAAGCTGGAGGAAGGCAACCAGTACCAGTTCCGTGTGCGCGCCGTCAACAAGGCAGGCCCGGGCGAGCCGAGCGAGGAGACCAAGACGCACACCGCCAAGGCTCGTTTCTGTGAGTACCCAGGATTAAAAGGCACCATTGCACACGTTTTCACGTAGGGCGT
This sequence comes from Frankliniella fusca, assembly GCA_029379305.1. Lineage (NCBI taxonomy): Eukaryota > Metazoa > Arthropoda > Insecta > Thysanoptera > Thripidae > Frankliniella > Frankliniella fusca. Next base: position 743,176 of record JAHWGI010001416.1, read on the forward strand.
TGCGACGGAGCATATCTCATGCTTTTCTTTTTTTGCCTTTTATTCTCCCACAGTGAAGCCGCACATCGACCGCACCAACCTCAACCCCGTTGTGATCAAGGTGAACCACACGCTGTCCCTGGACATCAAGGTTACCGGCGAGCCCGCGCCCGTTGTGACGTGGGTCTTCAAGGAGAAAGAGCTCAAGACCGAGGACCAGTACCGTATCGACAACATCGATTACAACACCAAGTTCTGCATCCTCAAGACGAAGCGCGTGCACAGCGGCGTATACAAGATCACGGCCAAGAACGAAGTCGGCGAGGACACGGCTGAGCTGGAGATTACCGTGCTCGGTGAGTTGAAGCGCCTGCGGAAGCGAGGGTAGGCTGACCCGCAGAACAGCCGCGCCGACGTGTTGCCTACATACGCAGGCGTTTTGTTGCCGTTATTCACCCAGACCATGTCACTCACTATTTTCTTTCTTTCTTTCTTTCTTTCTTTCTTTCTTTCTTTCTTTCTTTCTTTCTTTCTTTATTTCTTACTTTCCTTCTTTCTTTCTTTCTTTCTTTCTTTCTTTCTTTCTTTCTTTCTTGCTTACTTTCTTTCCTTCTTTATTTATTTATTTATTTATTTATTTATTTATTTATTTATTTATTTATTTATTTATTTATTTATTTATTTATTTATTTCTTCTTGTCGCCGACTTGCAGGCAAGCCCGGCAAACCTAAGGGTCCTCTGGAGGTGTCGGACGTGACCAAGAATTCGGCCAAGCTCAAGTGGGAGAAACCCGAGGATGACGGTGGCACTCCAGTCGAGTACTACGAGATCGAGAAGCTCGACCCGCTCACGGGACACTGGGTGCCGTGCGGGCGCTCCACCGAGCCGGAGGCCACCGTCACCGGCCTGCAGGAGGGCAAACCGTACAAGTTCCGCGTGCGCGCCGTCAACAAGGAGGGCGAGTCGGACGAGCTGGAGACAGACAAGTCCATCATCGCCAAGAATCCGTTCGGTGAGTGGCACGAGTTCTTGGCTCCTTTATTTATATTTCTACCATCCTCAATTGAAAAGGGGAAGAGTTTTATTACCACGATGTCGGTGCTTGGTGCAGACGAGCCTGGCAAGCCCGGCCGCCCAGAGCCGAAGGACTGGGACAAGGACTTCGTGGAGCTGCAATGGACACCGCCCAAGGAGGACGGTGGCGCGCCTATCGAGAAGTACATCATCCAGATGCGCGACAAGGAGGGTCGCGGCTGGGTAGACGCCGCCACCGTTCCGGGCAACAAGACCCAGGGCCGTGTTGAGAATGGCATCGAGCCGGGCCACGAGTACGAGTTCCGCGTCGTGGCCGTCAACAAGGCCGGCCCTAGCGAGCCCAGCGAGGCATCCAAGTCTGTCATTGCCAAACCACGCTTCTGTAAGTACAGGTTTTTCCTGTTAATATTGACAAATAAAACAACGGCCTTTTCTAGGATTAATTTTTTCTCGAGGCAAAGATACTTATGCTATATCATGTTTCTCACAGTGAAGCCTCATATCGACCGGAAGAACCTGCTCAAGAAGACGATCCGCGTGGGCCAGTTGCTACGCGTGGAGGCCGACGTGCACGGCGAGCCGCCGCCGACCATCACCTGGACCATCAAGGGCGGCCAGCCGCTCTCCAGCAACGAGCGCCTCAAGATCGAGAACGAGGAGTACAAGACGACCTTCATCCTCACCAAGGCCAAGCGCGCCGACTCGGCCGTGTACACGGTGACGGCCAAGAACACCTCGGGCGAGGACACCGTGGACATGGAGGTCCTGGTGCTGAGCAAGCCGTCCAAGCCCAAGGGCCCGCTGGACGTGTCAGACGTGACGGCGGAGGGCGTGCACCTCAAGTGGGACAAGCCCGAGGACGACGGCGGCGAGCCGGTCGACCACTACGTCGTGGAGCGAATGGACACGGAGACGGGCCGATGGGTGCCCGTCACCACCACCAAGACACCGGAGGCGGATGTGACCGGGCTCAACGAGGGCAAGGACTACTTGTTCCGCGTCAAGGCCGTGAACTCTGAGGGTGAATCCGAACCTCTGGAAACGGACATCCCCGTCACAGCCAAGAACCCTTACAGTGAGTTCGAAAACGTTGAATTTATGTGTTTGCACGCAGAGCTTTTTATTCATTCTTTACCACTACTTATCACCTCAGTGGTAGAAGAACGAGTATTGTTCTCAGTGCAGTGTCACTCTAGCTTGAGTCCATTTTCATATCAGAAACATTTTTTTTTGACTTCTCTAGTATTTTTTGAGAACTCTTAACAAATTTTGCATTTTTTTCTTCTAAGTCCATAACCCAGCTTATTCGTGGAGTTTTCAATCTTAGAATGCACAATACCTACACACTAAATGAAAAGGGACAATTTTGTTCCAAGAAATGTTGCGTTTTTGAGCACACCAATCCCTTTTGACAAATTTGTGTAATAATTTGGGACGATTTGTAATATTTCGGATGCAAATTGACTCAATTTAGTGGGACAATTTGTCCCAAGAAAATGATGTGTACAAAAACTCAACATTTTTTGGGACAAAATTGTCCTTTTTCATTTAGATTGTACAGATACGAAACTTGTACTATTTTGAACTAGAAGGCATCGTCATTTTAAGTTCCGCGGTTGGCTCGCGCTTCTTTGCGGCTTGACTTTTCTCTATTTAATGAGCCATTACTCCAAATATAGATTTTTTAAATGAAAATTTGCTAATTTTGTTATGTTCTTAAAATAACAATACTAAATAATTCCCAGTTTGGAACTGTATAAGCTTCATGTGTGTAGGTCTTATCGATTTCACTTTACTAACACATTATTCAAATCTGCAAAGATAATGAAATGATGCACACTGCATTATGAAAATGCTGCCTGAGAACAGTACTCAGTAAAGAACGAGTTGCACACTTCGCACAAAATTTATTTTGAGTCCTATTTGTTCCTCGTTTAGTTCTGCAGGACTTTTCCGTAAACTAAACGTTTCTCTTATATCTTCAGACGAGCCGGACAGGCCGGGCAAGCCGGACGTCAAGGACTGGAGTAAGGACCACGCGGACCTGCGTTGGACCGCGCCCAAGAACGACGGGGGCTCTCCCATCACTGGCTACATCGTGGAGAAGAAGGACCAGAACAGCTCCAAGTGGGTAAAGGCCGTGGAGGTGCCTGGCAACAAGCACGAAGCCACAGTGCCCGACCTGCTGGAGGGCAACAAGTACCAGTTCAGGATCCGCGCCGTCAACAAGGCGGGCCAGAGCAAGCCCAGCGAGCCTAGCGAGACCATTACGGCAAAGGACCGCAACGGTGAGCTTAAATTCTAAGAAATTAAAAAGGCAAATGTGACTCTGAGCATAAGACATGAGCCTAATGATTTTCTCCCCGCTTGCAGTGCCACCAAAGATCGACCGCACGACGCTCAAGGACATGAACATCAAGGCCGGCCAGCACCTGCGCTTCGACGTCAAGATCTCGGGCGAGCCGCCACCAACCAAGACCTGGTTCCACAACAAGGCTCGCATCGAGTCCAAGGACGAGCTCACGGTAAGTAAAGGCCAACCCCTGTCCGCTGATCAGTTAGAATTAAAACAGTTGCTTTTCGGGTTGGAGCGCTTTGAACTTGATGTTGTTATTGTTGTTTTTTTTTTTCCTCATGATGCAGATCGACAACGAGGACTATAAGACTCGGTTGGTTGTGAGCGCCGTGGCGCGCAAGCACACAGGTCTGTACACCATCAAGGCGGAGAACTCTTCGGGCAAGGACGAGGTGACGATCGAGATCACCGTCATCGACAAGCCCGGCAAGCCTGAAGGCCCGCTCAAGATCTCCGACATCCACAAGGAGGGCTGCAAGCTCAAGTGGAACCCGCCGCTAGATGACGGTGGCGTGCCTATCGACTACTACGCCGTCGAGAAAATGGACACCGAGTCTGGCCGCTGGATGTCAGCCGGCCGCGCTAAGGAGCCCTTCATCGAGCTCAACAACTTGGTGCCCGGCCAGGAGTACAAGTTCCGCGTCATGGCCGTCAACGCCGAAGGCGAGTCGGAGCCTCTCGACGCCGAAGAAGCCATTGTCGCCAAGAATCCATTCGGTAGGTACCGCAATGACACGAAACTTTGCCAACTTTGTTTTTGACACTGTCGCATATATTTATTTCTTTTGAATACCTTGCTTATGACCATCGTCCTGTTCCCGCAGACGAGCCTGGCGCTCCGGGGGCACCGGAGGCCACGGACTGGGATCGCGACTTTGTGGAGCTGAAATGGACCCCGCCTGCCAAGGACGGCGGGTCTCCCATTACCGGCTACGTGATCGAGAAGCGCGAGAAGGGCTCCCCGCGGTGGGTGAAGGCCGGCGAGACGCGCGGCCCCGAGTGCAAGGGCAAGGTGGAGAACCTGGACGAGGGCACGCCCTACGAGTTCCGCGTGCGCGCCGTGAACGCGGCCGGGCCGGGCGAGGCGAGCGACGCCTCCAAGCCCATCACGTGCAAACCGCGCAAGGTGCCGCCCAGGATCGACCGCAAGAACCTGCGCGACATCACCGTCCGCGAGGGAGAGCCCTTCGTGTTCGACGTGAAGATCACGGGTGAGCCTGCTCCCGACGTCGAGTGGAACTTCGGCACCAAGCGCGTCAACGAGAACGCCGTGCGCAAGATCGTCAATGTGCCGAACAACAGCAAGTTCTCGTTCGATAAGCCCGAGCGCAAGGACAGCGGCATCTACAAGATCACCGCGACCAACAAGTACGGCACGGACTCCGCCGAAGTCGAGGTCACCGTCGTGTGTAAGTAGGAGGCGACGCTCCACTGCCACTGCTACTGTTCTGTGCAACTGGTCTGAGAGTGTGATTTCTTTACGCAGCCAAGCCCAGCAAACCCGAGGGCCCGCTCGAGGTCTCTGACATCCACAAGGAGGGATGCAAGCTCAAGTGGAAGCGGCCTAAGGACGACGGAGGTGAGCCCCTCGATGGCTACCTGGTCGAAAAGTTCGACCCAGAGAACGGCGCCTGGATCCCTGTGGGCAAGTCCAAGGACCCCGAGATGGTGGTCGACGGTCTTACACCTGGGCACGAATACAAGTTCCGCGTCAAGGCGCTCAACAAGGAGGGCGAGTCGGAGCCTCTCGAGACGTACACGTCCATCATTGCCAAGGACCCCTTCTGTAAGTACATGGTCTGGCAGCCGCCCTGGTTGGGACCACGCATATCCCCCAGCTCATGTGCCCTGTCTCTTACAGCGACCCCACAGGCGCCCGGCACACCGGAGCCCGAGGACTGGGACCAGCACCATGTCGACCTCATCTGGAAGGAGCCTATTTCCGATGGTGGATCGCCCATCACGGGTTACATCATCGAGAAGAAGGATAAGTACAGCGCCATGTGGGAGAAGGCCTTGGAGACCAACACACCCGAGTGCAAGGGCACTGTCTCCGGCCTCGTGGAGGGCAACGAGTACCAGTTCCGGGTTATTGCTGTCAACAAGGCTGGTCCTGGAGCACCCAGCGACGCCAGCAAGACCTTTACCGCCAAGCCCCGGTTCCGTAAGTATTTAAAAAATTTACATCGCAAGATTTAACTCAAAGTGCTTTTCTAAAAACATACATATATCAATGCAAACTCCTCCTTTGTAGTGGCACCTAAGATCGACCGCCGCAACCTGCGCGATGTCACCATTTCCGCCGGATCCACGCTCAAGTTCGATGCCAACGTCATCGGCGAGCCACCACCACATATCGACTGGCGCTGCGCGTCCAACCCGCTCAAGAACAGCAAGCGGGTGACGATCGACAACACGGATTACAACACGAAACTGGTGATCCGTCCCGCGCGTCGCGAGGACTCTGGCGAGTTTACGGTCACCGCTACCAACTCCTCTGGCAAGGACATGGTCGCCATCAACGTGGTGGTAACCGACAAGCCGTCTGCACCCGAGGGTCCGCTCGAGATCTCGGACGTGTACAACGAGGGCTGCAAGCTGAAGTGGAAACGTCCGCTGGACGATGGCGGCACGCCGCTCGAGTATTACCAGGTGGACAAGATGGACCCGGACACCGGCTGCTGGGTGCCGTGTGGGCGCGTTACGGAGCCTCGTGAGTATATGACAAAAATCTAAATTTACTTTTGAATGCAGTTTCAATTTTCTTTGAACAACGTGGCTTATTGTCAACTCTTTACTCGCAGACATGGACGTTACTGGTCTGACTCCGGGCAAGGAGTACAAGTTCCGAGTGTCGGCCGTCAACGCAGAGGGCGAGGGTGAGCCACTGGTCGCCGAGGAGACGATCGTGGCCAAGAACCCCTTCGACGAGCCCGGCGCGCCCGGAAACCTCAAGGCCACCGACTGGGACAAGGACCACGTCGACCTCAAGTGGACTCCGCCGCTCAACGACGGCGGCTCTCCGGTCACGGGCTACATAATCGAGAAGAAGGACAAGTATGGCCAGTGGGAGAAGGCACTCGAGGTGCCCGCCGACGAGCTGACAGCCACCGTGCCTGACCTCATTGAGGGCCAGAAGTACGAATTCCGCGTCCGCGCTGTCAACAAGGCTGGCCCCGGCGAGCCCAGCGACCCGACACCGACCATTATCGCCAAACCGCGCAACTTGGCGCCCAAGATTGACCGAACCAACCTTATCGACATGCGCATCCGTGCCGGCCAGAACTTCGTGTTCGACGTGAAGGTATCCGGAGAGCCCATGCCCGATACGCGCTGGCTGCTACGCGCTAAGGAGGTGCGCTCCAGCGACAACGTCAAGGTCACGCACTCGGACTACAACACCAAGCTAAGTGTGCGCGGCGCCACACGCGCCGACTCGGGCACGTTCATCGTTACGGCCGAGAACATCAATGGCAAGGACATCGCCGAGGTGGAGGTGATCGTGTTGGACAAGCCGAGCCCACCCGAGGGTCCGCTCAAGGTGTCCGACGTAAGGGCCGACGGCGTCACACTAAAGTGGAATGCGCCCGCCGACGACGGCGGCAACCCCATCGAGAAGTACGTCGTGGAGAAGATGGACGAGGCCACCGGCAGGTGGGTGCCCGCTGGCGAGACCATCGGCCCCGACACCCAGCTCAAGGTGGACGGCCTCATTCCCGGACACAAGTACAAGTTCAGGGTGCGCGCCGAGAACAAGCTGGGCAGGTCTGAGCCCCTCACCACCGACCAGGCCATCGAGGCCAAGAACCCCTTCGACGAGCCCACCAAGCCCGGCACGCCCGAGATCACCGACTTCGACAAGGACTTTGTCGAGCTCGAGTGGGACCGGCCCAAGAGCGACGGTGGCTCGCCCATTACTGGCTACATCATCGAAAAGAAGGATAAGTTTAAGTAAGTCCTGTTCCCTTCACCGTCCACAATTGTATTTAAAAAGAATGTCAAATTATATTACGATTTACGTTTCTTTGCAGCCCGAACTGGGAGAAGTGCGCCGAGGTGGAGGGCGACGTCTGCAAGGGCAAGGTGCCTGGCCTGATCGAGGGCACTCCCTACGAGTTCCGCATCAGGGCCGTGAACAAGGCCGGCCCCGGCGAGCCCAGCGACGCGTCCAAGACCCACGTCGCCCGCGCCAAGAACGGTAAGTCGAGTCCAAGGTCTGAGCTTTCAAACATGGAGGTTCTGACACTCCCAGTCAAGCTAACGCTCTGATCTCCTCTTGTCGCACAGTGCCGCCTAAGATCGACCGCAGCGCCATGCTGGACCTCAAGGTTCGCGCCGGCCACCACTTCGAATTCGATGTGCACGTCGACGGTGAGCCGCCCGCGAGCAAGGAATGGAGCCTTCGAGACAACATGGTGCTGCCTGGCGAGCGCGTGAAGATCACCAACGAGGACTACAACACACGCCTGCGCATCACTGACGCGCGTCGCGCTGACAGTGGCGAGTACAAGCTCGTGGCCAAGAACATCAACGGCAAGGACACGGCCACCGTGTACGTCACGGTCCTGGACGTGCCCTCGCCGCCCGAGGGCCCGCTTAAGGACAGTGACGTCACCAAGAACAGCATGGTGCTTTCGTGGCGCGCGCCCAGGGACGACGGTGGCTCCGAGATCCTCCACTACGTCGTGGAGAAGATGGACTCGGAGAACCTGCGCTGGGTGCCGGTTGGCGAGACCCCCACCACGCAGATTAAGGCGGACCACCTCATCGAGAACCACAACTACATGTTCCGTGTGCGTGCGGTGAACAGGCAGGGCGAGTCCGGCCCGCTCATGAGCACCGAGCCCATCACGGCTAAGGATCCCTTCGGCAAGCCAGAGAAGCCGGGCACACCCGAGGTTGTGGGTGAGTATTTGGTGATATGTCTCGATGAATTTTATCTTATAAATATTTTTGACTCACAAATTTAAAAATATATAAAGGCCATGGAGGCGCTTGTTGCCTACCTGCAGGCGTGTCACCTAAATTCACAGCCTCTTCGGAGCTATTTAAAATGCTCACACTAACGGTTTAAAAACAATAAATGGTTGTATCACGCTGTTTTGGTTTCATCCCTTGGCCTTTTCCTCGCAGACTGGGACCGCGATCACGTCGACCTGGAGTGGACCGCGCCCAAGAGGGACGGCGGCTCCCCGATCACGGGATACATCATCGAAAAGAGGGCCAAGTTCGGGTGAGTACTCTGCACTACTCGCCTAAGAACCCAATAATGTCTTTGCTGTCGCTTACGCCTCCGTGCTCCCTCTCTGCCCGCAGGCCTTGGGAGAAGGCGCTGGAGGTGCCCGGCGACAAGACCAAGGCCACGGTGCCTGGCCTCATCGAGGGCGAGGAGTACGAGTTCCGCGTGATCGCCGTCAACAAGGGCGGTCCGGGCGAGCCTAGCGACGCATCGAGGTCGGTGGTCGCCAAGCCGAGGTTCATGGCGCCGTCCATCGACCGCGCCTTCCTTCAGGACCTGGTGGTGAAGGCGGGTGAGCGCATCAGCTTCGAGGTGCCCGTCGAGGCCGCCCCGCGCCCCAAGGCCACCTGGACCGTGGACGACAAGCCCGTGGGCACGCGCGCGGACATGATGACCACCAACACGCAGACCACGTTCGAGATCCCGTTCGCTGCGCGCAGCGACACGGGCCGCTACAAGCTCACCCTCAAGAACGAGCTGGGCGAATGCTCTGCGTCTGCCTACGTCACGGTGCTTGGTGAGTTTTCAGTCTCTCAGCGAGAAGTGATGGTTTGCTCAAAATATCATGGATTGAACCATGTGGGTCTTTGCAGACAAGCCCGGCCCTCCTCTGCCACCGCTCGAGGTCAGCAAGGTGACCAAGGACAGCTGCCGCCTCAACTGGAAGCACCCGGCCGACGATGGTGGCTCTCCGATCCTCCACTACCTGGTGGAGAAGATGGACATGTCGCGAGGCACCTGGTCAGACGCGGGCATCGCCACCGGCCTGCAGCACGAGGTGCTCCGCCTCATCCACATGAAGGAGTACCTGTTCCGCGTGCGCGCCGTCAACATCATTGGCGAGTCCGAGCCGCTCGAGACGGCCAAGCCCATCGTGGCCAAGAACGAAGTCGGTACGTTTACAGTCCACAGGCATAAGCTGATTAAAAGATGGAAAACGCTTGGAACCTATATCCTCTGTAGGTATAAATTTCTGCGCATTTCACCCCGTAATGTACAACTGTCTTTTCCGCAGACGAGCCCGGTGCGCCCGGCAAGCCCAACATCACGGACTGGGCCAAGGACCACGTGGACCTGGCCTGGGAGAAGCCCAAGTCGGACGGTGGCTCGCCCATCACCGGCTACATCGTGCAGCGGCGCGAGAAGGGCAGCCCGTACTGGGTGAACGCGGTGCACGTGCCGGCCAAGCAGACGTCTGCCACCGTGCCCGACCTGACCGAGGGCCAGGACTACGAGTTCCGCGTCATCGCCACCAACGTGGCCGGACAGTCCGAGCCCAGCGAGCCCTCGGACGTGGTCACCGCCAAAGACCGCTACCGTGAGTTCTAGTTGTATGGCATACATAAGTAGTGAACTTGAGAAAACACTGGAAAAACAAAGGTGCGATATCCTACCTTTCCAGGGGTGCTAAACCCGTTTTAGGGGTGCTAAAGTGTATATTTTTCGATTTTTTCAAAATATTTTCTTTCTGAGCAAACCAATGACGTTTTAGGGTTTACCATCGCATTCTCCGCAAAATTCCGCTTCAAACGAGCCTACATGTGATAGGGTTCTGATGAGCGGTAAGCAAATGAAAAGCAAGTAAAAAAGTTCCAAAACTTAAATTAAGTTTTGCCATTTTTGAACAGAACCCCATCACATGTAGGCTCGTTTGAAGCGGAATTTCGCGTAGATTACGAAAATAAGCGTCAAAATCCAATTTTATTCCAAAGGAAAAAATATTTCGAAAAAACGTAAACTGTAATGCCTTTGGAGCTTTAGTGCCTTTTAAAGGTTGGATATTCTTCCTTTGTTTTATCAGTGAATGCGAAGGGTTGCGGACTTTGTATTTCTGTAGCGTGCTATAATTTTGTAAGAAACCAGATTCAGCGAAAAGTTTATTTCGTCCGTTATTAAAATCTTCCGAAATCTTCTGTGAGAACGGAAGAAAATTAGTTATACTTCCGTCTTGAGAACTCTCGTTCATAACCGCGCGCACCGCGACCCTTACCGCTCTGTCCACAGTGGCGCCCAAGATCAAGACTCCGCTGCACGACATCCGCATCAAGGCGGGCACCATCCTCCACGTGGACATCGACTTCATCGGCGAGCCCGCGCCCGAGGTCGTCTGGTCCGTGGGCGGCAAGGAGCTGGCGACGGACGCGCGCACCACCGTCACGTCCATCGGCTACCACACCATCGTCAACACGGTCAACGCCAAGCGCAGCGACAGCGGCCTGTACCACCTGCTGCTGCGCAACAGCTCTGGCATCGACGAGGGCTCCTTCCAGGTCGTCGTGCTCGGTGAGTAGTCGTTCCGCCCCGGGCCGCCGCCGGGCCGCCGCCGTGCGCGCGTGATGGAGCGGAGAACTGTTTGCGATCTATCTGTAACATTACTCTCCATCTGCAGACCGCCCCGGACCTCCGGAGGGCCCGCTTGAGTACGAGGAGATCACCGCACAGAGCGTGACTCTGTCCTGGCGCCCGCCCAAGGACAACGGTGGCAGCGAGATCACGTGAGTTGCACTACTCCCGGCTACTACCTGTTCTCGAACTACAACTGTGGCATCACTGCAAATGCAAGAGTGAGACGTCTCATCAAAAAGGAGTGAGATTTTTCCTCTTGCCCCATTTAAGTGAGAGTTTAGGAACCTCGAATTTACAACATCACTCAAAAAAAAGTGAGTTGAAGGATAAAAATCCTCACTCAAAAAGGGCGAGGTTTCCCAATCCTCGCTCAAATAAGGCGATATTTTTTAGACTATTTCTCTAATTGAGCGAGAAAACCAAACCTCGCTCTCAAAGAGTGAGAGAAAGTTTCTCGCTCTCCTGAGGGCGAGAATATTCGCTCTGGTATTTACAGTGATAGCTCTGAATTTGTGCATAAACTTTTTCAGGTCAAGGGTGTAGTTATGCAGCAAAATACTGGAGTTTTGTGGTTGTTGTGCTAAAATTTCAATGGGAAACTAAATTTAAAATAATTAACATTGGGGTATTGAATGAGAATTTTTGGATTCATCGCAGCTATCAAACGCGTAAGCCAGTTTTTTTTTACAAATTTCAAAATAAGTAGCTTTTTTCGTAAGTAATTTATGAGCGAGTGAGCTTGAATGAATCCTGACAATTATTGCTGTAAACATTATGGACAAGATTTTTCATTTCAATATCCAGAATTTTCATACAAAAATTTCTTGATTTGAAAATGTTTCCACATTGTGTGCCTTGAGCCTTGAAAAAAAAAAACACTTGTCATTATTGCCCATCTGCCACATTTCCTGTTTCAAGAACTTGCCTTTCAAATGTGCCTGAGTGAGACTCTTGTCTGGTACTTGCAGCGCTTACGTGGTGGAGAAGCGCGACCTGACCCACGGCGGCGGCTGGGTGCCAGCGCTGTCCTACGTCAACGCCAAGTACAACCACGCGACTGTGCCTCGCCTGCTCGAGGGCACCAAATACGAGTTCCGCGTCATGGCCGAGAATCTACAGGGCCGCTCCGACCCGCTTAACACGGAGAAGCCCGTGGTGGCCAAGAACCAGTTCGGCGTGCCCGGCGCGCCGGGCCGCCCGGAGGCCGTGGACTCCGACAAGGACTTCATCAAGATCAAGTGGACGCCGCCGATCGCCAATGGCGGTTCCCCGATTATTGGCTACGACGTGGAGCGCCGCGACAAGAACACGGGCCGCTGGATCAAGCTCAACAGCGACCCGGTCAAGGGCCAGGAGTACACGGACGACCGCGTGCACGACGGCGGCCAGTACGAGTACCGCGTGTCGGCCGTGAACGCGGCGGGCGCGGGCAAGCCCAGCGAGGCGTCGCTTATGTGCACCGCGCGACCCATGCGCGAGCGGCCCAAGCTGCACCTGGACGCGCTCATCGGACGCAGGATCAAGGTCCGCGCCGGCGAGCCTATCTGCGTCAACATCCCGCTGTCGGGCGCGCCGACGCCCACGTGCGAATGGACCCGGGACGGCAGCAAGCTCCCGTCGCAGGACCGCATCTGGACCGAGACCACCTCGGGCGAGACCAAGCTGCGCATCGAGAAGACGACGCGCGACGACTCGGGCCGCTACACGATCCGCGCCAAGAACGACTTTGGCAGCGACTCGGCCGACATCGAGGTCACCGTGGTGGACAGGCCCGGGCCGCCCAAGGGCCCCATGCAGTTCCCCAACGTCGACCAGGAGAAGATCTCGCTCGAGTGGCTGCCGCCAGAAGACAACGGCGGCAGCGAGCTCACGGGCTACGTCGTCGAGATGTCCGAGTACGCCGTGGAGAACTGGCGCCAGGTGCCGGGCTTCTGCCCCAAGTGCAACTTCACCGTCAAGGGGCTCACGGAGGGCAAGAAGTGCGTGTTCCGCGTGCGCGCCGAGAACATGTATGGCGTGTCCGATCCCCTGGAAGGCAATCCAGTCGTGGCCAAGAGTCCATTCGACCCGCCAGACGCGCCCGGGCAGCCCACCGTGCTCGGCTACACACCCAACAGCTGCAGCCTCAAGTGGACCCCGCCGTCCGTTTCGGGAGGCAAGCCCGTCACGGGGTACTACGTGGAGAAGCGCGAGCGCGGTGTCGGCGACTGGGTGCGCTGCAACAACTACCCCACGCCCAACCTTACGTACACCGTGCCCGACCTGCGGGAGGGCAACCGCTACGAGTTCCGCGTGGTGGCCGTCAACGAGGCCGGCCCGGGCAAGCCCAGCAAGCCCACCGAGCCCATCACGGCCGAGCACCAGCGCCTGGTGCCCGACCCGCCAGAGCCACCCAAGCCGGACCGCATCACGAAGGACAGCGTGACGCTGTCCTGGAGGCCCCCGCGCAGCGACGGCGGCTCCAAGATCAAGGGTTACATCGTGCAGAAGAAGCTCAAGGGCTCGCCCGACTGGACGGACGTCAACGACGTGCCCGTCCCGGAGACGACGTTCAAGGTGCCCAACCTCAAGGAGGGCGACGAATACCAGTTCCGCGTGATCGCCGTCAACGATGTGGGCCGCTCCGAGCCGAGCAGGCCGTCGCCCAACATCGTGATCGAGGAGCAGGCCAACAAGCCTGTCCTCGACCTGAGCGGCGTCCGGGACATCACAGTGCGCGCCGGCGAGGACTTCAGCATCCACGTGCCGTACGTCGGCTTCCCCAAGCCGACGGCGTCCTGGTTCGCCAACGACTCGATCCTGGACTCGACGGATCCACGCATCCACCAGCAGCTGGCCGACGACTACGCCAGCTTAGTGGTGAAGGGCGCCAAGCGCGGAGACACCGGCCAGTACCGCTTGCAGCTCCGCAACCCGTCCGGCTTCGATACGGCCACGCTCAACGTCCGCGTCCTGGACAGGCCCTCTCCCCCGGAGAACCTCCGCGCCGACGAGTTCGCAGGCGACAAGCTCACGCTGTATTGGAGCCCGCCCAAGGACGACGGCGGCGCGCACGTCAGCAACTACACCGTGGAGCGCCGCGAGATCGGCTCCGGCAACTGGAATACCGTCAGCAACTTCGTCGGCACGTGCTTCGTCCGTTGCAAGAACCTCACCATCGGCAAGGATTACGAGTTCCGCGTGTGCGCCGAGAACAAGTACGGCACGTCGGACCCGGCCAGCACCACGGACCCGATCCGCGCGCGCCATCCGTTCGACGTACCCGGCGCGCCAGGAGCGCCCCGCGGCATCGACAGCTCGGAGGACTCCATCACCATCGCGTGGACCAAGCCGCGCCACGACGGCGGCTCGCCCATCACGGGCTACGTCATCGAGAAGAGGATGATCAGCGAGGACAAGTGGACCAAGGCGTCACATGCCCACATCCCCGAACTCAATCACAAGTAAGCACAAGTCTTTTTTGCGCACTTTCTTTTTCAGCTTTTCCGAGTGCAGCGTGGTGTTAATGTCGCGTTTGTCTCTGATCTTAGGATCGGTGGGCTGATCGAGCTCCGGGACTACGAGTTCCGCGTCGCGGCTGTCAACGCCGCCGGCCAGGGACCCTGGAGCTCATCTTCCGACCCCATCTGCTGCCGCTCGCCGCCCTGTAAGCACCGCAGACGCCCTAGCTAGAGAGTAGTAAAATTTTTGAGTTAATTCCTAGCAGTGTAGCTGACACTTATTTTTCCCCGCAGCGGCGCCTAAGATCACGAGCGACTTGAGCATCCGCGACATGACGGTGATCGCCGGCGAGGAGTTCACCATCACCGTGCCCTTCACCGGCAACCCGCGACCCAAGCCCGTCTGGCTCATCAACTCAGAGGAGGTGTTCCAGGACGACCGCATCAAGTTCGACACCAACGACGTCCAGACCGTGTTCACCAATAAGTGCGCCAAGCGTACTGACTCTGGCAGCTACACCATCCAGCTGTACAACACGGAGGGCTCGGACTCGGCCACGTGCCGCGTCCTCGTCGTGGGTGAGTGCAATGCAGAACCGCTAACGAGGACGTTTTTAACCGCAGAGAGTGACTTCAACCCTGATGTGTCCTCACAGACAAGCCCACGCCACCGATCGGCCCTCTGGACGTGAGCGATATCACTCCAGACACGTGCACGCTGACGTGGAAGCCCCCCGCAGACGACGGCGGCTCTCCCATCACCAACTACGTGGTGGAGAAGATGGATCCGTTCAGCGGCGTAAGTACCTTAGCGACGTCTGCACGTCTGGAGCTGTCGAAGATTACGCAGCTTGTATGCGAAAAGAGCGCTATTCAATCTTTGCCCCTCTCTCTCCTAGGCATGGGTAAAGGTTAGCAGCTTCGTGCGGGGCTGCCACTACAACGTGATCGGCCTGGAGCCCAACAAGAAGTACAGCTTCCGCGTGCGCGCCGAGAACCAGTATGGTGTCTCAGGCCCGCTGGGAATGGACGAGCCCATCACGGCCAAGTTCCCCTTCACCATCCCCGACCCGCCGGGTATGCCGCGCGTCACCGACTGGGACGCCGCCGGCAACGTCACCATCACCTGGGACCGGCCGCGCAACGACGGCGGCGCGCGCATCCAGGGCTACAAGGTCGAGTTCCGCGACCTTGCCGACGACTCAACGTGGCGCACTGCCAACGACTACCTCGTCAAGGACAACAACTACACCGTATACACGCTGCTGCCGGGACACGAGTACGAGTTCCGCGTCAAGGCCAAGAACGCGGCCGGCTTCAGCAGGCCGTCGCAGAGCTCCGACAGGTTCAAGCTCAAGCCCAAGTTCGGCGTGCCGTCGCCGCCGGGCACGCCCACCGTCGTCAAGGTGGGCAAGAACTACGCCGACCTCAAGTGGGAGCCGCCCGCGTCGGACGGCGGCAGCAGGATCACGGGCTACATCATCGAGAAGCGCGAGTTTGGCTCGGCAATGTGGGTGAAGTGCAACGACTACAACGTGGCCGACTGCGAGTTCACGGCGCTCAACCTGGTCGAGCAGGGCGACTACGAGTTCCGGGTGTACGCCGTCAACGCGGCGGGCCGCTCTGAGCCGAGCGCCTGCACCACTCCGGTCAAGATCTGCGAGGTGGTGGGCGGCGAGAAGCCCATGTTCGTGCGTCCGCTGTCGAACCAGGGCGCGGGTCTGGGCAAAACCATCACGCTCGAGTGCGAGGCCGTGGGCAAGCCGGTGCCGACCGCGCGCTGGCTCAAGAACGGCCGCGAGCTCGTGGCGGGCGGCGGCCGCTTCCGCATGGAGGACAACAACAACGGCGTCTTCAAGCTCATCCTGCACGACGTCATGGACATGGACTCGGGCGACTACACGTGCGAGGCCAGCAACGCGTGCGGCTCCGTCAGGACCACGTGCACGCTCAAGGTTGGAAGTAAGTATCGTCCCGGTGTGACTCACGTGTACGTACCCACCTCCTCGTTGCCCTCAGAGCGAAACGAGGATAACCCGCTTTTGCTTGTGCAGCTCCGCCCAGGATCGACCGCATGCCGGGCGAGCTCAACCTGCCCGAGAAGGAGAACACCAAGATCAAGGTGTTCTACTCGGGCGACCAGCCCATGGACATCAGCCTCACGTTCGGAGGCAAGCCCGTCTCGGACGGCGGCCGAGTCAAGCTCACCGTGTTCGACGAGTTCCTCATCATCTACATCAAGGAGGTGGAGAAGTCGGACGCGGGCATGTACACGCTTACGTGTAAGAACGACAGCGGCACCGCCACGGGCAACTTCACCGTCAACATCACCGGTAAGTTGCACTCAAGGTGCTGGCACAGCTGGCCTCGGGCGCCTGCCATCCGTGGGATAGGCTACCCGCCGGGCTCGTACGCTAGGCGGGCCGGCCCATCCCGATCTCCCCGGCGGGTACAGGGTCGGGGCGCCGGGTCGGGCCGGCCGGACCAAGTTGCATCGGTTGTGCTCAATCCCTCTGTTCTCTCTCCGCTCCCAGGTCTGCCGGGACCGCCGCTCGGACCTCTGGAGGTGTCCGACATCAACAAACACACGTGCACGCTGCACTGGCGGCCGCCCGCCTACGACGGCGGCCAGCGCGTCACCCACTACCAGGTGGAGCGCAAGGACGTCAACACGTCACACTGGATAATCGTGAGCAGCTACTGCCGCGACACGACCTTCCAGTGCCAGGGCCTGATCGAGGGCAGCTCATACCTCTTCCGGGTCATGGCCGTCAACGAGAACGGCGCCGGGCCGCCGCTCGAGGGCACCAACCCCATCAAGGCGCGTGCGCCGTTCGGTAAGTCAACCGCCATGCTTTTGTCGTCTCTGCCTTTCATTTATCTTATGTCTTTCGTCAAATATGTTAGTATTATTTTTATCATAAAGATTTTGACCAACCTCTCTTTCTCTCCTTTTCTAGATCCTCCTTCACCACCGGGCATCCCCAAGGTGACCGAGGTCGGCGGCGACTTCGTCAACCTGGAGTGGGAGCGGCCGGAGAGCGACGGCGGCGCGCGCATCCAGGGCTACTGGATCGACAAGCGCGAGGTGGGCGGGTCCGCGTGGGTGCGGGTCAACCCCATCATCTGCCAGCCCACGCAGATCAACATCAGCAACCTCATCGAGGACCGGCAGTACGAGTTCCGCGTGTTCGCCCAGAACGAGGCAGGCCTCAGCGAACCGTCGAGCAACTCGAGCTCGATCCGCATCAAGGACCCCAAGGGCCCGACGCCGCCCGAGATCGTCAAGCCGCTCAAGAACGCCAACTGCATCCAGAACCACAACGCGCAGTTCCAGTGCACCATCACGGGCCACCCCAAGCCCAAGATCACGTGGTACAAGGGCGCGCGCGAGATCACGAGCGGCTCGCGCCACCACATCTACAGCGAGGGCGACGTGCACACGCTCATCATCAACGACGTGTACGGCGAGGACGAGGACGAGTACGTGTGCCGCGCCGTCAACAAGGCGGGCGTCAAGTCCACGCGCGCCGACCTGGTCATCAACAGCGCGCCCAAGATCAACGTGCCCCCGCGCTTCCGCGACACGGCCTTCTTCGACAAGGGTGAGAACGTCGTCATCAAGATCCCCTTCACCGGCCACCCCAAGCCGAGTATCAAGTGGTCGCGCGAGGGCGAGACCATCGAGTCCGGCGGCCACTTCCACGTCGAGGTCAAGGAGCGGCACGCCGTGCTCACGATCCGCGACGTCAGCAAGATCGACAATGGCCCGTACACCATCACCGCCGTCAACGACATGGGCTCGGACACGGCCATCATCAAGGTCCAGATCAGCGGTGAGTGTCATCTTCTCTATAAATTTTAATTCGAATTTTGAGCAAGTAACATACACTTTACGTTAAGTCAATTGCGATAGAACTAATATGCGCGTCATTCTAGTTGTGTTCAGCGAGCGTTTTCATAATAGTACTTCTTTGTGCACAGATCGTCCCGATCCGCCGTCATTCCTGACGGTCGACAAGATCGGCCACGACTCGCTGGCCTTGCAGTGGAACGCGCCCAACTGGGACGGTGGCTCCAACATCACCAACTACTTGGTGGAGAAGCGTGAGCACCCGATGAGCAGCTGGATCCGATGCGGCAGCACCCGGTTCACCGGCATGGCCGTCACCGGCCTCGTCCCCGGCAAGGAGTACGAGTTCCGCGTCTACGCCGAGAACGTGTACGGCCGCAGCGACCCGAGCCCCGTGTCGGGTGTCATCAAGACCAAGGACCTGCCAAAGAAGGCGCCCAAGAAGCCCAAGTACGAGCTGGACGAGAACGGCAAGAAGATCCGTGGCCGCAGCGAGGGCAAGGTGACCGACTACGACAAGTACGTGTTCGACGTGTACTCCAAGTACGTGCCACAACCCGTCGAGATCAAGACCAACAGCGTGTACGACGAGTACGACATCCTGGAGGAGATCGGTACGGGCGCGTTCGGCGTAGTCCACCGCTGCCGCGAGCGCAAGACGGGCAACATCTTCGCCGCCAAGTTCATCCCCGTGACGCACGCCATGGAGAAGGAGCTGATCCGAAAGGAGATCGACATCATGAACCAGCTCCACCACAACAAGCTCATCAACCTGCACGACGCGTTCGAGGATGACGACGAAATGGTGCTCATCTTCGAGTTGTAAGGATTTCTCCTCCTCTAATTATATTAAATTATTGCTTGATTCTGCTCAGCTCTAAATGATACATTTGCTCGCTCCTGATTTTGATGCATACTGACATGTATCTATTTTTCTTTTATAGCTTGTCGGGTGGTGAGCTGTTTGAGAGGATCACGGATGAAGGCTACAAAATGTCGGAAGCTGAGGTCATCAACTACATGCGACAGATTTGCGAAGCGGTCAAACACATGCACGAAAAGAATATCATTCACTTGGGTTCGTTTATTAATTTAAATGCAATTTTCTCATTTATTTTTCCATGAATTTTCAAAATATTAATATTATTATTATTATTGTTCTGTTGCAGATATCAAGCCCGAGAACATAATGTGCCAGACCCGCACCGGTACCAACGTTAAGCTCATCGACTTTGGTCTGGCCACGAAGTTGGACCCGAACGAGGTGGTCAAGATCTCGACCGGCACTGCAGAGTTCGCGGCGCCGGAGATCGTCGAGCGGGAACCGGTCGGCTTCTACACGGACATGTGGGCTGTTGGTGTTTTGGCATACGTTTTGTAAGTATCTCTCACTTTTAACGAATTTGAATATTCATCAAGTTTACCTGTCCCCCTAATTTTTATTTTCTAATTTATTCATCTCTGCCCCGCAGACTAAGTGGACTGTCACCGTTCGCCGGGGAGAACGACATCGAGACCCTGAAGAACGTCAAGGCTTGCGACTGGGACTTTGATGAGGATGCGTTCCGCAACGTTTCGGACGAGGGCAAAGACTTCATCAAAAGACTGCTTGTCAAGATCAAGGAGTGAGTAATCGCCTCGCGTTTCCCTTTGAGGTCGCTTCGCCCCAGGCGCGGTTTTTAAGGGAGAAGGCGATCCGAGGCGATCGCCTCCTTGTCGTCACTAGATAGCCACCTGGACAGTAGGCAAATAGCGCGACAAAACCCCTGTGTGTTGGCAACCTGCAGAGTACGCCCTCCCCCCCCCCTCCCTCCCTATCAGTCGGACCTTAAACCGCGTCTGATTCGCCCGGCGACTGCCTCTGAGACATCCTTCATGATTGCTATTTTTGATTGCCATTTATTTCTATTTCTATTTTTCAGAAAGCGCATGACGGCCCACGAGTGCCTGATGCACCCCTGGCTCAAGGGCGACCACAGCGATCGCACGCAGGAGATTCCCGCGTCCCGCTACAAAAAGATTCGCGACAAGATTCGCGCCAAGTACAGCAACTGGGACTCATTCCTCCTGCCGATCGGCAGGCTGTCCGAGTACAGCTCCCTGCGCAAGCTGCTGGTCGACAAGTACAAGATCTCAGACACCTCGTTCGGTATGTCAAGCATTCCTTGTGTTAAGGTAGTGGGAGCGACTTATGAAGTCAAAAATTAAAGTTTCGAATTTTAGGTTGATATTATGCTTAAAATTCATTAAATAAATCATAGAATAATTTAACATATCAAAAACTACCCAAAAACTGGTATATTTCTAGAAAAAGGTGAAGTAAAACTCGGTTCGGCGGCCGGGTCTGCCCCGCGCGCCATGGCGTTCTATGGCCGCCATAGCCGCTGCGGTCGCCACCGCTCGATAAAACTTAACAGAACTTTCTTAAATTGACGGTGACCTATACTTTTTATGATCTCGTTAGGTTCCTCAGGTCTAAATGCACAACCTTTGTACGAAACATTTTGCTTCATCTTTAATACGTGACTTTGAAATAAATTGTAAAGTTCGGCTGGCGGCGCTCGGGGGCCGGTTTCCCATAAGACGCCATGTTATTTTGAGCGATTTTCGATGCTTAATAATTTAAAATATAGTCCGGTAAGGTGGTTATTTTAGATCGGCATCGCAATGAGGGGGCTTTAAAGTATATTTTCTGAAAGTTTCAGAATTTTGTCTTTAAAACGCGAAGTCGCTCCTACTACCTTAACAGACAGGCGGTGAAACCGAGGGCGAAACAACTCTGAAATTTCTGTACACACCTCGTAATTCCGAATAATTCAGGAAATTTCAGGAAATTTCAGCTCAAAAATTCTCAAAAATTAACTAATATTCACAGAATTCTTGAGAAAACAAGCAAAAATTCACAAAATCACTAAAAATTCATATAAATCACACGATTTTCAAATCAAAATTCAGAGTTGTTTCCCCCTCGGGTGAAACTTCATAAACGAGGCGCCCAGACCAGAGGGCGGGCTCGATCATCCGGAGATACAAGTGCAAATATAACGCTATTCCTTTAAATGTCCCGTGCAGACCGGCGCCAGGCGGCGCCGCGCTTTGTCATCAAGCCCCAGAGCGCGTTCGCGTACGAGGGCCAGAGCGTCAAGTTCACGTGCCGCGTGATCGCCATCGCCGCGCCCACGCTGTCGTGGTACCACCAGAACGAGGAGCTCAAGCAGAGCGTCAAGTACATGAAGCGGTACGCGGGCGACGACTACACCTTCGTCATCAACCGGTGCAAGCTGGACGACCGCGGCGAGTACATCATCCGCGCCGAGAACCACTACGGCTCTCGGGAGGAGGTCGTCTTCCTCAACGTCCAGCGTAAGTGGAGAGGAAATGTTTCGAATTGCAAAAACTTTGACACTTTTTACTCGTTCCTTAGCACGTACCTTCTCCTATACTCGATGGTGGAAACAACGAGTATTGTTCTCAGTGGAATGAAATGCTTAAGATGTTTCCACTTTCATCTCAGATCTCACAATACCTACCGGCACGATACTTTCACTATTCTAATTCTTTCTTTTCTAATTCCTTTACTAATCAAATTCTATTAGAAAAATGATGGTTTTTTTTTTTAAGTTTAATAGTATCATTTTGAGGCCATTAACAAATTTTACATGTGTTCATTCTAAGTCCATAACTTGGCTTATTAGTTGATTCTTCAATCTCAGAATGTACAATACCTACAAACATGAAACTTGTACTATTCTGAACTAGAGGACATCGTCTGAATTTTAACGATGAACCTTTTTCACATTTAACTGTATCATTTTGGGAACTCTTATCAAATCATGCTAGTTTTCATTTTAAGTTCCGCGATCGGCTCGCGCTCTTTTGCGGTTTTGCGCCCCAACTATCGGACCCGGGCGGGCCGGCCGAACAAGGCCCGAGCCCTAGCCGAGCAAGGGCCCGAGCGAGCCCGAATGTCCGGGGGAAAACCTCCCATACACACACTAACACAATATGAGATGAAAATGGACTCACACGACTCACATCACGTTTTACACTTCATCCTCTGTAGCACATAATTATTAATTATGTAAAGAGCGAGTTCCATACTTATCACAAAATTCATTTTGTGTTCTTCTTGGCCCTTGTTTCTTGAAAATGATAATAAATTGTACGTCACGGTTTTAATGTTGTTGTTTTTTGTTGTTGTTGTTGCAGCCCTGCCCAAGGTGGTGCCCGAGTACAAGCCCGAGGCGGCGCCGGTCCGCAGACGCGAGATGCAGCCCACGTACTGGGTGGAGGAGAAGGAGAGCGCGCCCAGCTTCACCTTCCTGCTCCGGCCGCGTGTCATGCAGAACAGAGACACCTGCAAGCTGCTCTGCTGCGTCAGCGGCAAGCCGCCACCAACGGTAAGGGAAGAGAGGAGTGTCCAGCCTAGAATACCATTTTTCTTCGCGGCACTTAATCTGAATTCGGGGATGAAAATTCAAGTGACAGCAGGCCAGGCGCCACGAATACAGTTATCTGGAGAATTTTATTCTGATAGCCGAATTATAGGAGTTGCAAAGCAACTGTGACAGTGTTTCTGACGCTATGATTTGCCTGTCGTCTTTCAGATCAAGTGGTACAAGGAGAAGAAGGAGCTGTCCAAGTACGAGTACACCATGTCGCACTCGGACGGCGTCGTCAGCATGGAGATTGTGGACTGCAAGCCTTCCGACTCCGGAAAGTACCGCTGTGTCGCCACCAACAAGCACGGCACGGATGAGACCTCCTGCGTCGTTATAGTCGAAAGCTCAACCACAAGTAACCCTGAGAATGAAGCCATGGCCAAAAACATTCTACACTCTGGTGAGAGAAGGTTCATTGAACAGCCTCTCAGACCAGCGCCTCTGGAGGTGACAATCCGAACCAATATACAGGGCGACAAGGTAACCACAGAGACGACCTCGTACAACCCTTCATCTATCGGAAACACAACGGTAAAGAATAGATGTGAAAAAGTCTAATCGCTCTTCTATACATTATTTGATAAATTTACCGTTGTTTTGACGTGTTTCGTTGTGGTTTCGCAGTGTCCACCAAGGGAAAACAGTGACTCCTCATCAGATAAGAGGGTGATTAAGAAATATGGATCTAAACTAGATACCACTGGTAGCCCTTCGAGGTCACGTAGCGCCACAAAAGAACTGATACGTATGTATTGAAATATGAAATACCCGTGATTTACTGCGGTCACAACTTTACCGTAGAGATTCGGAATATAATTTTAATCTTTACCCCGAACTTCTCTCCTCAGTGCCCCCCGATGACTCCCTGATGTGCCCGCCTAGCTTCACCACCAAGCTGCAGGACAGAACCGTCAATGACGGCGAGCCCCTCTCCCTGAACTGCGCCATCAAGGGCGACCCCGACCCGCAGGTGTCATGGCTCAAGAACGGACAGCCCCTCGCCTCCTCGGACGCCATCGACCTCAAGTACAAGGGCGGCATCGCCACGCTCGCCATCAACGAGGTCTTCCCCGAGGACGAGGGCACCTACACCTGCAAGGCCACCAACACCATGGGCACGGCCGAGACCACCTGCAAACTGACCGTGAAGCGTGAGTTCTGGGGCGAAAGTTAGAAATGTGTTCAATAAGCGGCGTATGTGTCCTTTCCTAAAAATCTTATGTCTTATGTTGTTTTTTTTCGTAGCCATGAAACCGGGTAGCAAGCAGGGGTCTAAGTCGGACGACAAGGCCCCCCACATCGTGGACCACCTTACCTCACAGTTCGTGGAGGACGGCAAGCCCGTCGTCCTGTCGTGCAGGATCATCGGTGCCAAGAAGTTCGACGTGGTGTGGCTACACAACAACAAAGAGATCAAGCCGTCCAAGGACTTCGAGTACACCAACGAGGCCAACATCCACAAGCTGAACATCGCCGAGATCTTCCCCGAGGACTCGGGCACGTACACGTGCGAGGCGTTCAACGACCAGGGCGAGTCGTTCAGCAGCTGCACGCTCACTGTGGTGGTGCCCAACGAGGAGAAGAAGAGCCCTGTGTTCAAAACATTCCCGCGGTCCACGACAGTGACGGAGGGAGAGGCTGCCACATTCACCTGTGACTTCGAGAAGAAGCCAGAGAAAGGTAAGGGGAAGGGGGTTATTCCGTGGTCACGATTCGGCACTGTTTGCGGCGGCCGATTAACGGGTGTGTGTGTGTGGGGGGGGGGGGGGGGGCACGTAAACGGGGCGTAAACGCGATTTAAAATGTGTTCATGTAAACTTTTGCACTTGTCCCGCAGTAACGTGGCTGAAGGACGGCAACCCAGTAGACGAAGCTAGCCCCTTGTACACATTCGAGTATGATGGCAAGAAGAAGTACAAGTTCTCCATCAAGAAGTGCTCGAGCACTGATGTTGGCCAGTACGTCGCCAAGGCGTCGGCCAAAAAGGGAGAGACCATGGCCGCATTCGCCCTCAATGTCGCTGCTCCCGGCGAGCTATGAACCAACGTGTCCACCTCGAAGGTAAAGGCGTTAACAATTTGAGCCTGACAGTAGCTGAGTAAAAAATCGTATTGCTGTAACCAAATTTTTATTTTGTTACAGGATACAATGTAAAATAATTTGACTACGGGCAAACAACACGCCAGCTACGAGTGAACTGGACTGAATGGAATGGACTGTAGTGCTACGTGTGTGTGTGTATGTGTGTACATAATAATATTGTTATTATTTATATACTATAATATTTTATTTCTGCAAACGATGGCGTGCTTTGCAAACTTGGTGAACTACAGACGGATCAAATAATTTGAAATGAAGTGCTCACATCGCCGGCAGCAACCGGTGCGGGCGTGGTGCGGGTAGCCAGCCAGCCAGCGTCCCATCACCATCTCTACCCGCACTGCGCTTGTTCGCACCGATTCTCGCCCGCGAACCCATGGTCTGTGTTTCGCCGTATTCGCCTCACCTTCGCTTCGCACGCCCTCCTTGTCGCACGCCTCGTGTTGTTTGCCCGAGGACTCAAAACTGAACGCTCATCATTTTTTTAACGCTAGAGAAACGACAAATGTGAAAGCCTGTTCGTTCGACACCAAACGCCACTCATCGAAAATAAATATACGCGCCTGCGCCGTAAAGCATATACAAAAATATGTTTGGTATAGAGACCAATATTTTTTTTTTTAAGTGTGATCCACAGCACGCTCGCGGAAGCGCCCCTAAAAGCGCGTGTATTATTGTATTAATTTGCTGTTTTGAATTAATTTTTCAAAGCCACAAAGTGCTGAACCATTTTGTGTAACATGATGTAATTCCCTTTTGTTGTACTAAAATTTAAAAACGTCTTTTCTAAACAATGTACTTTTTTATTGTAAGACTTGGCGCATTATCAAATCTGGAGAAATCATTCATGCTTAATTTTCTTCTTTCCGCATTAATGACTCCTTCAGAAGTGGCTGTATGAAACCATAATATTACTTTATGTTTCTGTGGAATGAATAAATTGAATATTGTCATATAAACAAATTTGTAAGTCTTTCAGAACATCCTATTCCTCTTGGTCCCGCACAGTGAAACCGACCTACATGAAAGAAAGTGATCGTTTCCGCCTGTCATTAAGCTTAAGCAATCGTGGCAGGCTGAGCGCACGCGTTTGAATTGCGCGCGCTCCGAGCGGTGCGTTGGCGTCGGGCCGGATAACAGTCGGGCAGGCGAGGCGAGGCGAGGCGCGGCGGGCGCGGCGCGTCACGTCCCGGCGCCGCAGCCGCACCGCGCCGCGCCGCGCCGCATGGCGCCGTACCGCGCTCCGCTGCTCCGTTGCCGCGTCGCGTCCTGTGCGGTGTGACTGACGTGTCAGGGACGTGTCGTGTCGCTCGCTCCCCGCCTCGTCACCATGGTAACCGTCTGCGTCTCCGTCCCCCGCTGCCCCGCGCGCCTCGGACGGCCCAGGCCGCCGGCCATGCCGCCCGCCTCTCAGTCTCGTCCGTGACGCGTCGCGGACAAGCAGCAGACGAAGCAGGGAGCGCGCGCCGCCGCGCCGCCGCCCAGCGCCCTGCCGCCCCGCGCCCGCGGCCCCGCGACCAGCGCCGGGCCGGGCCGGGCCGGTCAGCTTGCCTCCACCTCCGCGCGGCGCCAGGGTGAGTGTGAACACGAGGGTGGCAATCGGTCCAGAGGGAAGGACAGGATGCTGTCACCGCGCCGGATCCTGGTGGCTCGCACCACCAGCACCGCGACTTGCATCATCCTCTCCAGATATTTCTGGACCAGCTGCGCTGAGCCGTGCGTTTTCGCGGCGCGGTCCTGCCTCCTCGTTCGTCCCCGATTTACACTTCTGACGGGGAAGCCTGAGACGAATGGACACTGCCACGGCCTGGCCCGGCTCGGACTCGGCTCGGCTCGTCACTCACCTCCATCCCTCGCAGTCCCGCCCCCTGGCGTGACGTCACCCCGGCCTGGCCCGGTCCGCGCCCAGGGCCGCGGCGTGGGGTGGGGTGGGGTGGGGTGGGGTGGGGTGGGGTGGGGTGGGGTGGGGTGGGGTGGGGTGGGGTGGGGTGGGGTGGGGTGGGGTGGGGTGGGGGTAGGGTAGGGTGCGCGCCGGCGGTCCCGGCCGGTACGTGGGTCCTCATCTCGCGGCTTCCCTGTCACACCTCATCCCCACCCCATCCTCCCTCCCACCCCTAAACCGAATCCCGGGCCGGTGCAGTCAGTAGGACCCCTGCCTATGATGAAATGAAATAAAAACCGAGTTAGTCTATCTTATAATCTTCAACTTCAACGTGGGTTTTTAATGCGGCAGTTCTCAACGAACTTATAAAACCCCTTTTTACTTAGGCATAGCCCGCCAGTCCGTCGACGGGACACCATTGCCCAGCTCTTTCTGTATGTATCACAGTGAGCTCAGTGACTCGCGCAACCGGATCTCTGATCGCCCCTCTGCACTTTGGTTTAGCTCGGGCTGGCTGGCGCTAGTGTAGCGCAGTTGCCCCACCCCCCGCTCACCAGGGTAAATTTTTCTGAACGCAAACGCGATAAAGGACCCTCCGTCGTGGCCCACATGGACTCCCCGAGATACGTTCGGATGGGGCTAACTTTGGGTTTCTCCGCGACCTCTCCCGTCCCTCGCGCTGTTTTCATTGGCGCTCACGCGTTTTCCAATATACCTGGGCAAAACCCTTTCTGTGCCTACCTTTACAATTGAGTTGCAAATCTAGGGAATTTTTTCTAGGCTGCCTATTGGGCAACCTGCCACACAGTGGTGTCCGAATGCTGCGCAGTAGGCAGGGTTTGTGTGTACGAAAACTTTCCTAGATTTGCAACACTACTTTACAAGGGTTTTTATGCGTTTTTAGGTGTCTTTCCTTCATTCTCCTTTCCCTTTCTTCTCTCTCCATCTTCCTATTTTCCGCTTCTTCTTACCCCCTTCTCTACCTGTTTAGGCTCGGAATGTAACTGCAGAGCTCAATGTACCGGGTGTTTCTTTGAATATGCGTCACAGTCTTGCGGGATTGCACACTTGCCAGCGCTGCAGGCGCCATGGCGCCTTACGGGCGAATGGGGTAGGCAAACCCGCAATACTGTTACGCATTCGAAGAAACGCCCGGTACCTGGGCAAGTGCCCTACCTAGAGTATCATATGAGCGCCATACTGTCTGCTGCTTTAATATTCCCCTCCCTGCTACCCTCCGCCCGTTCCGTTCCGTCTCTCCTCGTGCTCGGCGGTCGGCACTTCTCTCTCCCCCGCGGCGCCCGCGGCCTGACCAGGCCTGACCAGGCCTGACCCTGACACGACAAAGGACACGCCGTCCTGCTGTTGTCCATTGTTGCCGCGGGTGGCAGGGATACGACCCGGGCCGAACCGACACGCCGGACCGGACCGGACCTTAACACCGCGAGCAGGACACCTGCGCCGGCAGGATCACAGGCACCACGACGTCGCTCCAGAACGACTGCTTCCAGGTTGACGACGACGGCGCCCCCGAGGCCGCCGGCGCCGGCGCCGAAGCCAGCCTCGCCCTGCACACTGCCGCCCCCACCTCCCTCGGCGGCAAGGTGGCGGTGGCGCCGCCGCGGAAGAAGATGCAGCTGGCCAGGATGAAGGATGACCCCATCACCAACATGGCCTTCGTGGCCAGCGTCAAGCGCCACCCCGTGCTTTACGACTACACGCTGCCCGGACACTCGAGTCGGGAGGTGCAGGACGAGGCCTGGCACCGGGTCGCCGTCGAGTGCAGCGACACGGGTGAGTCCTTCCCGGGAGAAAGCTCTTAGAGGATTCAGTTGTCACCCCTTGGCTTCTTTTTATATGACCTGATCGCCGAGCCACAAGCGGATATACAGGGTGACTCACTTACCTTAGAGTTCTAGGACTGTAAAATTACCCCGCTCTTTGCGTAGAATGGGTTGCATACTTGCGCAAAGAGCGGGGTAAGTGAGCCATCCTGTATACTATACCGATAGCGCCGTTGTCAGTGGGGTAGGCAACCCATCGCGCACGGCTGCATGCGGGTTGCTCAGGTTCACAGTCATTAGAGTCTTAGAGATTGCCTATCTTGGACTCTACCAGCCATAGCACCGGTTTGGGGAGAACTTTTTCGACGAACATAGAATGACAGGCTGCCCCAGTTTTTTATTATTATTATTACTAGGAACGACTGGAGCAGTCTGGCGGCTTCGCCGGGTTCGGCTATTCTGTGTATTACAACAGAGTATAGTGCAGTATAGTGTACAGTGCAACGCCAGTTACTAATGATTATTTTTTTAAAAATGTTTCTTGTTAAGTATCTTTTTATTTCAGTTCTGTTTGAAAGAGACCGTACACAAAGACACATTCATATTCTGAGACCCTAAATCAATACCAACATATGCTTCACAAAACACTAATTTTATTGTCCGCTATATCACATATTTCTATTAGAAACAACTATAAATTTGTTCATTTTTATCTTTTGAACATCTTATTTGCACTTAGTAAAGTAAAACTACATGATTTGTCCATTACCGATTGGTTTTGAATCGTTTTGTGTTGCCTACCTTTCAACGGGATTTGGCAGACTCAGCCAGCGGGGTCCCTGGCAATCTTTCTCCATTGTCTTCTATGTTAGTGTAGTATAGTTTAGGATTGTGTGCGAAGCCAATTCTTATTATTTTCTTGTCAGTGGGGAACTGCAAGGAGCGGTGGAAGAACCTGCGCGCCAGCCTGTGTCGACACCTGCGCCAGCAGCAGCAGCAGGCTGGTCACGGCCAGGGCCTGCGCCCCAAGAAGCCTTACTACCTGGCCGAGCACATGGAGTTCGTCGTGCCCTTCACCAAGACGCGACCGTGAGTTGTCTGCGCGCTCGCTCCTGCAAGCGCCGCCAACTCTCTTCCGATCAGTGCTAAACGCGCGTATTTTCTCCAGGGCTAGCAACGTGAGCAGTAACAGTCTCCTGGACTCGGGCTTCGACCCCATGGACTACATGGACGAGGTGAAGCAGGAGGTAGTGGACGACGAGCCGCGGCCTGCGACCTCCGCCGACGGCGACGGCTCCGTGGAGGACGACGCCCTCGTCCAGAACAGCCTCGGCTCCTCGTGGGCGGACCACGGCGATGGGCCGGCCGTCCTCCAGGTGAGAACAGCTGAGTGGAGTACACTGGAAATCTAAGTGTATGAATGTCGTACACTTGGAAGTGAGCGAATATCGTTCGCACACTTACAAGTGTGTGAGTGGATATTCGCTCACCGGGAAATATACGAAAGGGTATTCGCTCACTTGGAAGTGTGCGAATGGATATTCGTACACTTGCAAGTGTGCGAAACGCACGGGCTGCTTATCTCAGGTGTACGAATAGCCATTCGTACACTTCCAAGTGTGTGAATATCTATTCACACACCTGCAAGTGAGCGAATACCGATTCATACACTTCCAAGTGAGCGAATATCCATTCACACACTTCCAAGTGTGCGAACGATATACGCTCACTTCCAAGTGTACGACATTCGTTCACTTGGATTTCCAGTGCAGAGGCTGAGGTGGCAGCCGTAGCGCTGACATGACGCTCATGTTGTGCCCTAAGTTATGCCCTCCGCAGGTGCTGGACGGGTCGCTGGCCCCCCCGCGCAAACGCAAGCGCGACCCTCTCGAGTCGTACGCGGACGAGGCGGACCTCAACTTCCTCAAGAGCCTGCTGCCGGACATGGCGCTCATGTCGGCCCGACAGAAAAACTCGTTCAAGATGGCGGTGCTCACGGCCATCGAGAAGATCGTGTACACGGCGCCGTCGGACTGCGAGGCGGAGGGGCGGCAGGCCACGCCGCAGGCGTCGCAGAGCGACACGTCGTGATCCTGGGCGGCCGGGTGGCGGAGCGCCGGCCACCACGTCCTCCCGACGCCGCCCGCCGACGCCACCGTGACCTCCGCACCGCAACTCTTCCTCCGCGTCGCGTTCGCCAGGCAGGACCTTGTCCTCGCGGTCACGGAGATAAGACAGGCTGTGTCAGTCCAGGACCGGCGTCCCGGTGATGCCCTTGTCGGAACCAACTACCTCATTGACTCCTGTGGTTTTCCCCCTTTGTTGTTTCTCTCGTTTCTTACGAAACTTGGAATATGTGATCGACTTAAGTCGGAGTAATAATAGGTTCTATTTTAGAAATTGTTAAGCTACTGCTTTATGTTGTTGGTGGTTTCGCAAATTTGACTTTTAGTGATCTCAAATGGTGTGACCCGCCACTAGAGTGCAGTGGTTTGTTTCGTAATTATTTTTGTTCGGTAGCGTCGCCTGCCAAAAGGTTTATGGTGGGCGCCCAATGTTCAGCACTTTTGTTTTTCGTCCGTTTTTGGGACATGTGATATGTTTGCTCAAAATATTTTTTTTCCTGCTCCTGTTTGTGCTGTACGTTACGCTTCGAGTTGTGCCCCTTTTTTCTGTCGCAAACAGTACTTATGATTTTATTCGCCCTCTAAAAATATTTTTTCTTTGTAAATCTAGGTAGATAATGAAATCTCAGACTGATCATTGCAACGTATGTACTGATTTCCAGGCACTCGCGCCCACCCAACGCATCCCTCTCAATGCTAGCGTCTCTCTCGGTGGGGAGTATGCCCGGCGCAGCCGCGTCTCGGCTCGCGGCCACCAGATGGCGCTCGCATGCGACTAGCTCCCGCCCTGCGCAGGCCCGGCGCGACGCAGCGCCCGCAGCGCGCAAACAAAGTGAACAGGTGGTGTTTGCATCATAAACGTCGGCCGGAGGCTCACATGCACAAGTCTCCGGACCAAATCTCAAAATCAAATCTGAGGGTCGGGAGCACACAGTAATTTTATGAAGCACGGTTAGGAATAGTTCTAGAGCGTCAAATCTTTGGCTGCAGAAAAAGTACTGGTTGAATGAGGTATGTAGCCGATCCGATGGCGGATGGGAAAGGAAACCGTGGCGCCAAACACGCAAGCCTTCTTTTGCTCCATAAATTCGTCAGCACTAAACTAAACCGATAATAACAAAGTATTTTCTGGCACCGCGGCTAGTTCTCAATCATGCCGATTTCGTATCAGAGATACATGCCTAATAAAGCATTCCGGTAAAGCTTGAAGTAGAAGAATGCGGGGAACAAGTAAACGGAAATCACCGTGTTATAGCATAGGGATTTCCGTTTACTTGTTCCCCGCATTCTTTTTTTATTTTCTTTATTTTTTTAGCTTTACCGGAATGCTTTATTCTGGGTAACAACAGATCGTCCGGTGCAAATAATACGACACAACAGGACGGTATGACACTCCTCGAGAAACACTCATCAAGCGGGTACGTTAGTTTCCGCAGTGGAAGTGCAGCGCCTGTAGGGCGCGAATTTTGCGCCTTCTTCAAGGCGCCCCGAAACGCCAAAACAGCGCATTTTCCGGCGTTTTTCGGGATACTTCCGGTTAGGTAAAGGTGCCCAATAAGACTGGAACGGCAATCTTTATCATAACTGGAAATTTTTACCTTCGGGTAGAGACAGCCACAAGGGACTGTCTAAAAAGGCGCTGTTTTGGAGAAGTTTCGGGGCGCCTTGAAGAAGGCGCAAAATTCGCGCCCTACAGGCGCTGCACTTCTACTGGGGTTGGACAAAGGAGGACTCGGGACAGCGGCCAGCCCACGTGCGTGTGCGACTGGCGGCGGCTGCCTTTGTCTGTGGGCGCGGGGCGTGTGCGGGGCCCTGGGCGGGGGGCGCGGTGCGTGGTGCGCAGTAGCGCGCACGGGGTGGGCCTGGGGTGGGCCCCAACACCCCCCTGGCGAGGCCCCTCCCCTCGGGCGGCGCGCAACCCCCGCGCGCAGCCCCCGCCACCCCTTCCAGACCCGCCCCCGCCCCCGCCCCCACTCCTGCGGGTCGGGTCGGGCCGGGCCGTTCACTGCGCTGGAGCGGGGACCGAGCCGAGCCGAGCCGAGCCCTCCACTCCGCTCGTGCTGTGCTGCCAGTGAGTCCGCTCCCTCCGCGCCGCGCGTCGCACCCAGCCAGCCAGCCAGACCCACCCCGCCCGCGACCCCCTCTCTGAGCAGCCCCAGTTGCGACTCCAGGGAGAAGCCGCTGCGAGCCCAGGTCATCGCCTGCAGCTCCTGCAGGACCTCTTGCAGTTCGCAGGACCGCAGGTACGAGAGCGGGCGTTCACCCAGCGCCAGAGGACGGGGCTGCGATAAGGACGCGGGCTGGGGCGGGGCGGGAAGAGGGAAATGGGGGGGGGGGGGAGCGGTGAACGCCTAGAGCCACGACGCATTTTGTGTTTGGGGCGGTGACGCTCTTCGGCATCGCCGTGCTCGCGCCTCCATTTAACGCCTTTATTCGTTTGACAACTCTTATAGACGCGTTCTGACATTGTGTTTCTTGTTTTATGGATCCATTTGTCTTTTTTATGCAAAACTGTTCCGCTTGTCGTGCACCGCTTATCAAAACAAATGAAACTCTCGGCGTTATTGGTTAGAGTAATCGATCAGTATTATTAGTTTATATATGAGAGGCCATAGACACGGGTGCTTGTTTTGTTGGCTTTTTTTTCTGATTTTTTTTTTTTAACTTGACGCTCATGTCCGCGGAGGCGGACACACGCGCGCGGGCCCGTCGTCCCGTCCTCCAGCGCCCACAGCCGACCGATTCCGAAGATCGCTTTCATACATCTGTCCTCGTCGCACTCATGGAGCAGAACCATGACCAGCTTAGGGCACCGCTGTAGGTGCAACAAGGACGGAGAGATGAGAGCGATCTTCTGAATCAGTCGGCTGTGTTGCGCCCCTCCGCGCGCCGCGGTCCCCCCTAAGGGACGCGCGCGGAGCGGAGAGGGGAGGGCGTTGCTGGCTCTGCCCAGGCCATGCCCAGGCGCTCCATCACCGCGGACAGCACAGAGCCTTTGTCTGCCGCCCCGCGAGCCCCGGGGCCGGGCATCGCGATGCGCAGCAGTGGAGGGGGGAAAGGGGGAAGGGGGGAGGAATATATAAGGGGGGCGCGGGACAAGCGCGCCACGTGCACGTGAATCAGATAATGAGTGAGTGTGTGTGTGTGAGAGAGAACGAGGAATTGAAATGTCAGGGAAGCTGGTAGGAAGAGCAGGAGAGGGATGAGACGCCCGCATCGCTGCATTTCTCTCGGCTCGGCCCGCGCCAGGCTGTCGCCAGGCTGACGCACCCGGGCCGAACCGGAACCGGAACCGGACAAAGCTGCCAGAAAAGTAGGCAAAACCCGCCCAACACACAGCTGTGTGGAGCGGGCGGTATTCACGCCTGCCTACTAGGCCATTCCTCTGCACACGTGTGTTGATGTCGCCTAGTAGGCAGGCGCGAATACCGCCCGTTCCACACAGCTGTGTGTTGGGCGGGTTTTGCCTACTTTTCTGGCAGCACTGGAACCGGATCGGACTCCTCATTCCATCTCCGTCGCGCTTATACTCCACATCAGATCAGCTGAGAAGGTTCTCTCCTGCTCACGTCGCCAGCTGTTTGATCTCTTTGCCCGTCGCGTATAAGCGGGGCTCGCGGTGATCAGGACGGGATACATCATGCTGATCGCAGCGGTGGAGGAAAAAAAAAACCGTTCGAAAGTTTCAAAGGCCGTAGTGCGGTGAGCAGCAGCGCCCGTCAAAAAAAGTAAAAACCGTAAGGGCGCGCTGTCGCGTCGCTGTCCATCAGTGGGTGTCATCCCCTTTGGTGTGCTGGACGAACGGCGTGGGGGGCTGGGCTCGGTTCTGGGGTCGATCACTGGCCCGAGCGTGCAGGGGCAGCGGGGCAGCCCGAGCCCGTGTCCAGTCGAGTCGAGCCGCAGCGTTTTTTTTTTTTTTTCTGGGAATGGATGCTCAGGTCTAACGCCCTGGGGAGTGCATAACCCCCCACCCCCGCCCTTTCCCTCGGTAGATGGATGGGTAGGAAAGAAGTATGTAGGTCTTTTTCCCACACCTCAGTCCAGAAATCCCATGCAGGTTTCCATGAGTCAATAAGGAACATCAAGGAATAGCATGGGAGACATGTCCCCATGGAGGATGACGTCCCATGTAGTTTTTGCCGACTTCTATGAGAGAGGTTTCCCTATGGAATTAAGTATGTCCACATGGATAGCTCAAACTCTATATAGTTAAATCAAAATGTTACAGTCCACAACAAAAAAAGACAACAGTCAGCTATGGCTATATCGATGCAAATGGTACACGTGTTTATGATGTCGGAATCGATGCGGAGCCAAATATGGTGTCCGTTTTTACCTAGCTCAAAGCCGTTTTCGAGTTGCCAGAAAAAAAGTGCTCAGATTAGAAAAATATTTTAATGGCCCAACTAAAATTCATCATAGATGTTTCACGTCAAATTTTAGATCAAAATTCTGACAAGTACCAATTTTACAGCATGACAAAAATGTGCATGGGATATTATTTCTATATATAGTTAAGATATACAAATGCCCCATAGGAAAGGTCTTACAATGGGTAGAAGGCCGCCCCTTGAAGTCTTTTCACATTCCATGTAGCCTTTACCCATAGAAAAAACGTTTCCATGGTAGAAAGTAGAAAGCTCATGGAACCAGACACCGCATGGAATGAAGTGGCTCACACATGGGAAAAAGACTGCTGCCCATGGAACCAAGATCATGGAATTCCATGGTGTTCATGTGATTTTGGGACTGGGACGTGGGATCACCTTAAGCCTTTTATGGAAAACCTTTCCCTCCTAGGCTACACTGAATGGCCCGCTTAATGTCGTGGTTGTGTTTCATGAACTCAAGGGGTGCGCCATTTGTAAAATTCTGCACATCGTATTTTTCAATATAAATATTCCATAAATTCTGAAATATGTTCCAAAACACCACAGCTCTACATTCCATGTACACCAAAGTTTCTGGTATTTCACTCCTTCAGTGAACTACGCCATTCTTATGTAAGACTGTAGCCATGCAAGCTACTCCTTACAAAGGTTGAGGGTTGAGGGGTTAAAGGCGGCGGCGCGCGGCAGGGCTCAGAAAACACGATGAGTCACCGCGACCACGAATGGAGCTGGAAATATCCCTTCCCCAACACCGCCCCATACTCTCACCAGCACCGCCCCCGGCTGCCCCCCACGCTGCCTTCTACCCTCAGAGACCCCGCGGCCCACCCCTATAGCCTTGAGGTTGCATGACGGTCATACCCGCCCCGATCCACGTCAAAAGGACTGTTTCGAGTCCACCGGAAGAGGTAGTGCTGTAGTCTATTTTAGCCCCTCCCCCCCTCCCAGCCGCGGCCGTGTCCACCCTTTGCACCATTCCTGAGAGAGAAATCACTCCAACAAAATGTGTAAAATGTTCTTTTTATACTTTTGATTGGCTGAATTTGGTGTACAAATCTCATTAATTGGATGTAAATTGCCTTTTAATACGCTGTGGATTGGCTTGAATCGCCTATGAATTGGACTGAATTAGTGTGTGAATTTGGTTGAATTGGCTTGATAATTTGGTTGAATTGGACACAATTTGTTGAATTAGTGGTGGTCACCTAAGTCCGAGGTTATTCCCCCCTAGGTTTGATCTTTTGGTTTCTGTTAATTTTTAAGGACAATTTCTGTCACTTTCTCAAAAATTTTAATCTTTTACCCTCAGATCTGAATTTTACAATTTTATTTCGTTTTGTTTTTATTGTTCATTTTTTTTCTCGATTTTTCGGATTTTTTTTAAATTTTTCTTCTCATTTTTTTTTAAATTTATTTTTGAAGTGATGTTTTGGGGGGCCGTATAGTGATTTTTCGAAATGACTTGCCGTGCCGAGTAGCCGCCCTGCTGCATCCGCACCCTGCCCGGTCCGTCCCGGCCCAGCTGGTCTCTCCGGCCCCTGGACTCTCTTGTTCACCCCGTCCGCACCTGCTGCGCCGCGCCGCGCCAGGGTGCAAAGCTCAGCGGAACGCATCTGCCGCACCTGCCCCGGGTATCTCCGATGCTGAAGCATGCTCAAAATAGCTGTTTCACGTGCCGGGGTCGTGGCCCAGGCTAGCGGCCTGGCCTGGGCGGGCCCCCGACGACTACCTGCTTCACTACTATCGGGTGCTGGTGCACGTGCACGGGGTGGGGCGGAACGCGGACGCGCTTGAATTAACCCGGCAACACCTTCGCCTTATTCGGTGATTAATACCGAGTATTATCTTATCTCATCCGCTCTGGGCGAAAACACGATTCCTTTATGTTTTCGACAATAGAATGTCATACCTCGGACTTCGAGCGCTCTCCACCGCGTGGAGACGTGCGCACAATTTAATTAGGGAGAACGGGGGCATGGTTTTTCCCCTCTTCTCTTTTTTCTTTCTTTTTTATTTTTTCTTTCCTGCAAGTTGGCGAATGCACGAGTGGCTGGCGCACGATATTCTGCGGGGCGACGACACGGCTGTCGGGCGCGCGCGCGTGTGTGTGTGTGTGTGTGTGTGTGTGTGTGCGCGCGCGTGCGTGTGTGTGTGCGGTCGGCTCCAGGACGTAAACAAACACTTTGGACACCTGCCAAACACCCCCTTCCCCACGCCCCCCTCCCCCTCGCGTTTTGCTCCTCCCTCCTCTCTCCTCTCTCCTCCCTCCTCTCTCGTCCTGTCTCTCCCGTTTCTTTTCTCCTCCATCGTCCCCGTCGCCGTCGTCGCCGCCGAACGTCACCCTCTCTGCAACAAACAAAAGTATAAACCAACAAAGTTGATTGTTGATGGAGTTATTTTCCGAGGCTACACGCCCATGCTAAGTCAGTGAGACCAATACTGGTTCTTTTTCTTTCTTCGCGCGTCGCCGTCGCCCAGCAGGTGCGCGCCTAAAGGGAAAGCAGCGCCCGGGCCGGTCCGGTCCGGGCCGAGCCGGGCCCGACTGCGACTGTACGACTGTACCGAAGTGTTTGCGAAGCCCATAAGGAAGCAGCCCCCGCGCGCCACCCCGCGCCACCCCGCGCCACCCCGCGCCACCCTGCGCCACGCTGCCCACTGTCCAATCAGAGAACAGAACGCGGCAACTGTACTTTTTTTTCTTTCTTGTTTTTCACGCGGAGCAGCGGCACGAGTAAGGCCCGGTGCTGCTCCCAATGCTGTTTGCACTTAGTCACCCACTCCTGTCATTGTTTTGATCGGCGGGGTGCTCCATGTGGTCGGAGGTCACCCCCACCCTCTCCTGCCTTAACTCATGCAGGACGTGACGTGCTGTGTGGGTGCGGCAGAGCTGCGCCGGGTGGTGGTGGTGGTGGGGGGGGTGCGTTCGCTCCTGTTTTTTCGCAAACAAACTCGCGGAAGAAAACGCCTCGATGGTATATACGGCCTAGTTTACCCCCCCCCCCCATCCCCCTGGGACGCCACCTCTCTCTCTCTCTCTCTCTCTCTCTCTCTCTCTCTCTCTCTCTCTCTCTCTCTCTCTCTCTCTCTCTCTCTCTCTCTCTCTCTCTCTCTCTCTCTCTCTCTCTCACACACACACACACACACACACACACACACACACACACACACACACACACACACACACACACACACACACACACACACTAAATGTGTTTTTTGTTTTTACAACGGGACAAGGTTACAGTGTTAGAATTACTTGTTGCCTGACCCGAGGGGTCGACAACTCGTGTTCTCCTGTGTTCCAGGCTAGACGTTCTCCGAATAAACTCCGCGTACTCCGGGTGTACTCCGTGTTTTCCGGGTGTACTCCGAGCGTTCTCTGAGCGCGTTCTCCGAGTAAAATTTTCCTGTTCTCCGGCTGTTCACCGGTGTTCTCCATAAAGAACTCCGACTGTACTCCGACTGTGCTCTTTGTTCTCTCGCTGTACTCCGTCTTCTCCGGCTGTACTCCGAGTACTCCGACTAAACTCCTGTGTCCCCCAAAAACCCGAGTTGTCGACCCCTCGGCCTGACCGACCATCTGCTTTACGGGAATCCTATTTCTGAACAGCTTTTTCGTTATTAGCTAGAAACTTACCAAATACGGATCACTTCACCAGCACCCTGAAAGAACAGTATCCGGTCCGGAACAATATCAATCTGCATGCTGTTGGCTAACAGAAAGCTAACAGCTAACAGAAAGCACGTTTTTTATTTTTCTTATCAGCACGAACTGTTCGAAAACAACAAATTTGTATAATACTACAGAAAAAAGATGAATAAGCGCAAAACGAACTCACTACATTTCAACGAAACAAATGTTTCTGAGATATTTTCCCCACTGTTTTAAATTTACAGTTTTTCCTGTTTTAAAACAGGAATTGCTGCTAACAAACTTAATAATTTTCCTGTCCATTTACGACAAAATTTTGAACAGTGTACGGAGGTGTATACTTATCTGTTCTACCGAACGCCCCTCGGCCATGGCCAATGGCCAGGGCGAGCCCGCGCCATCTCCTGCAGTCCTCTTGTGCGGCTGACGGCAGTCATTTTTACCGTGAATGCGAGAGTATAGTCGATTCCCTAAATTATGTCCACCGGCTCGGCCTTTTCTTTCCGCGCCATATTGTGAGCATCGTCACTATGCGGGAAGACCCGCTGCAGCGGGCTGCTGGGAGGGTCCCGGCCCGGCCCTATTCTAGAGCTGCCAATATCCTTTGCGAGCGGGTTGAGTGCGGCGTTCGGCGGGGTCTACTTTCGCTAGGCCAGCATGTGGAGGCGTGCGGATGTCTCGGCAGCTCTAGGCAAGGGACTCGCCCCTTATGAATGACCGTAATCAGCCCTCTCGACAACAGAACAAGCGGTACGATGGGTTCCGATTCCTTTGGCTGCGGGAGCGCCGTGGGGTAGGCCTTCCGCTCGCCACCGGAGTCCGGCCGGTCCGGTGATTGCCTACCCACCGGGCGCTCCCGCCTCTGGCCATGGCGGCTGTGCATCGCGACGCGGCGCCCCCTGGACAGGAGAGCAGACAGCTGAGCTTCCCGCTCTGGCTTTGCAGCGGGATGCGTTGGACCAAGTGGGAAAAAAAAACTCAAAATTTTCACGAATTTTTCTTAATTTTTATAGAAGTTTCGTGAATATTCGCTTGAATTTTATCTAAAATTTTGTTAATTTTTCCGAAATTTTCCTAATTTTGAGTGAATTTTTTTAGAATTTTTCCATTTTTTCCCCTGATTTATTCTCAATTTTCCTGAATGTTCTAAAGTTGCGACATTCATACCATATAACCACATAACGGCAGTGTATGGACTTGTCATTCTTAAACTAGCATAAGCCTTCCTTAATTTACTTTACTGATCGTGACTTTACAACTTCACAATTGCACAAGTCAGAAATTACTAAAAAAAAATTAAGTCTACGAGGACACACTTTTTATTATACCTAGTAACGGGTGGCGCGCAGTGAACAAGTAGTCGTCCTTCTCCACCGCTAAGCCACGGCGGCGTGTTTACCACGAGAAGAAATAAAGAAAAAAAAAATAGCGACCGTGAGAGAGTTTACTGTTGGCGAAAAGCACTCAAGTCAAAAGCAGCGCGGCGCGGGGGTGGAAAGTTTTACAAGCTGCTGACCGTCGCGCCGGGCGCCGGGCCGCGCAACCGGGCGTCTGCAGACGCCGCCCGCCGCGGCAGCAAACAGGAAAGACGTGAGAAGTGCAATCAGCAATCGCAGCCGCAACCGTCTGGCACGTCTGGCGGCCACGTGCGGCAAGAAGCGGCGCAGGGACGAGACGATCCACAGTCCGATTTTGCGTCAAAGTTCCGCGGCAGTGCCCAATAGGCGCAGGCGAGCGCAGGTCTGCTCTGCTGAGTACGAGATCCGGCGACTTCTGCTCTTCTCGACTCTCGGGCTAGGCCGGGGCAGGCCGGGCTGTTCACTCACCCCTGCAGCCTGAGCGCAGCGCTGCGCCCGCTAACACTCTTCCCACTTGGCACGCCCCGCCCCCGCCCCGCCCCGCCCCGTTGTTAGCGCCCCTCGGGCTCGGGCCGGTGGCACCTCACCCCGCACACCCACCCCCCCGCGCTGCAGCTCGAGACAGCGGCCGGGGGAAGTCCCACGTACCACCTCCGCGATGCACCCGGCTCGGCTCCACGACGGCGCGGTCACGTGCCTCTCGCATCGACCCCATTATCACATTGGGGCGAAAAGCGCCCTCCTAGAGGGTAGTCCACTCTCCATGAGGGTGTTTTGTGAGTATCCGCGAGTATTCATGAGTATTGGCGAGTATACGCGAGTTTTTCGAGGTTTTTTTTTTTTTTTTTTGCGAGTATTGGCAAAGTATTCGCGAGTAGTTCGTAAGTATACGCGAGTAACTTGCGAGTAATTTTTTGTTATTGCGTATACAATTGAGTAATTTAATGCGGGTGACCCCTCGGACGCGCCCCTGCTTGACGCTGAGACCGACGCAGGCCTCATACATATACATGCTGGCTCACCGAACACCTGTGTATATATTTTTTTTTTAGCAGATGATACGTAGTACATTTGCCTCTCCCGACGTTACTCTCAATCCCTCCATCTGGATACCGGCCGCGGGACAGGAGAGCAATCTGGTATGTTCGCATCTGACCTCCCGGCCGCGGCGGCCGCGGATCGGCCGGCCGTCCTCGTTTGGCTGCACCCCGCGCCCCGGCGCGCCGGGCCCGGCGGCGGCCCGCTGCCTACCCGACCCGGTCGACCAATGAAGGCCCGACGTCTGGTGGGAGTGTCCCGCCCCGCCCCGTCCCAGTCCGGCCCGCGCCTGCCTAGCGTGACCAGTTGCACCCAGGATCTACACTCTAAACTTTTTACAAAGAATTTCTTTGTATAGACGCCTTGTAATACAAAGAATTTTGTGCTGTCGTAGGATACAGGAAATTTCCTTGTATTACAAAAGAAAATTCTTTGTATTACAAAGGTCTGTCTATGTATTACAAAGATTTATTTCTTTGTAGGTCAAGCCGTTCCAAAGTTACACCACTTTTTACCTTTAAAATGGCCCAACTTTAGGGAACTTCTTGTGCAACAAATTTTGAGGTATAATCATGGGCTTTTAAATTTGCCCCTTCTGAACCTTTTTTGAGGTCGAATATCTATGATCTGTAGACAAATTTCATTGTCCTTACACATTACAGTGAAAAAAGTCAGTTGGAGATCTGAGCGTGTAATGCAAAGAACAAGGTAAATCTGTACAGCAAGACTGTAGTAAAATCTAATATTTCTCAATACACAGAGTACCGTTTATCAACTGCAGTTTTATCACTGCACTTAATACAGCAGTTATACTGCAGATCCTTCCACCCGGGTATTTCCTTCGACTCAATGAAACAATACTTGAAGGAAAAGAAGCAAAAGAAAAATGCAAAAACGCTGTTCTGGATGTGTCAGCGACACGCTGTCGACGCCGCTACGCACTGCCAACTTATTGCCAACGAAAGTGCCAGTCCGGCGACGCGAGCGCGCGATCTGCTGGAGAAAATACATGAATCCGCGCTAAGCTTGCTATACCCGCCCCGCCCCGACACCTGGAACATATCCAGTAAGTCGAAAAGTGAGGTCGAGTGAGAAGAAGTGAGGCGAAACCGAGTGAGGCCGGGCGAAGACGAGCGAGGAAGCGTAGAAGCGAGAAGCGGGAGGGTGGGTAATACGACCGTAGGAATTACGGAGCAATGCTGAATTATATGTGACATCCTTTTATATCCGTCCCCTTTCCGCACTCTTAGTCTCTTACGAAGAACCTCTCTTCGTAACGTACAAAGGATTTGAAATCTTTGTAATACAAACACATTTTATGTATTACAAAGACTTTTCGGTTTGTAATACGAAACCTTGTTTGTATTACAAATCGCTTCGGGTTCGTATTCTGAAGAAAATTAGTTCGTAATATAGCGGTCCCAGATCCTTTGTACGTTACAAACAGAATTCTTCGTAATATGAAGACTGCTCTTTGTAAGGAATTTACAGTGCGAAAATGTAAAGATTTACCCATATTAACGTTAATGTAGCATTCTTACGGCCATTTTCACTTCCACGCTTTTACGCTTCCTCGCTCGGCTTTGTCTGGCCTCACTCAGTTTCGCCTCACTTCTCACTCGACCTCACTTTTCGACTTACTGGATATCTTCCTGCTGCTGCCTATCACTGTCTCTATCATTTCCCACGGCGATATCTCCGCCTCCAACTCCGAAATCCGAGGGGTACCTCACCTCGGTAGTGGGTGTACACTGACTAAAAATTCAATTGACTAGAATTGATTTGCTGACTAAAACTGACTAATTTTGACTAAATTTTGACTTTTTCTTCCAAAAGAAAGTGACTGTAAACAACGAAATTTGTGCTGTTTTGTCGCCGGTGCGATCCACTATAAGATAGGAGATGACTAACCAAGATTGAAACTGACTAAATTTTGACTAGAAGCGACTTTTTTGTTAAACTGGGTGTGACTAATACCTTTATTGTTAATAATGAGCACTTGTGTCTTAGAAGTATGAGAACAAGTCATGCAATGGACGTAAAATGCTCAATATTTTAAGCCGTTTAGTGACCTATTGACTGAATGACTCAAGTGACTAAATTGACTAAAAGTGACTAAAATGTGACTAAAATGTGACTTTTTTTCGCCCTGTACACTGACTTTTCGAGGTGAAGCACCCCTCGCCCAAATCCCTCCACCCGCTCTCTTCATGTTCCCCAAATATTGATGAAGTGAGAGGTGGAAAGCAAGGAAAGAGAGATTTTCTTTTATCGAGTAGTTGCCTCGTGGCTGCCTCGCTGCCATGCCACCACGCCCAAGCGGGACTTAGCGCCGACTCCGCGCCGCGCCCCGCCCCCGCCCCGCCCCGCCCCGCCCCGCCCCGCCCCGCCCCGCCCCGCCCCGCCCCGCCCCGCCCCGCCCCGCCCCGCCCCGCCCCGCCCCGCCCCGCCCCGCCCCGCCCCGCCCCGCCCCGCCCCGCCCCGCCCCGCCCCGCCCCGCCCCGCCCCGCCCCGCTCTAAGTTGTTTGTTTCGCGCGAGGATCCCACACGTGGCGAGTATCTCACTCAGGCCCCGGGCTGGGGCCAGCAGGCCGCCGGGCCCCGAGAGCGCGTAAAATTCACACAAACACATATTTTAGCATGAAGACGTTCTCGCCCATCATGGGATCCACGTCACTACTGTATAGCCCCTGGGTGGGCCAGGTGACCGGGTCGCAAACTGTGTTGTGCCTACATAGCCCCTTTAGGGTTTTCACCACGTGTGACCCCAGCTCGGCCAGGTCACAGTTTTGTGATTTAAAGCCCGCACACTGATGGCGGGGGCCACGCGCCGCGCCCCGCACCGTTGTCTTCTACGCCAATTTTTTTTCTTCGTTTCGTCCCGTACTGAAAAATAAGTCCTGTTCTGTTCTCGTTCGTCTCTCGTTCGTCTCTCGTTTCAAAACGGGACCGGAACGGATCTTTTTGAAAGTCCTGTTCCAGACCTGTTTTAGTTATAGTCCCTTTTACCCTCTGTTTTTTTTGTAGGTGAAGGAAAAAAGTCTCTTTTCTGTCCTGATATCGAAAAGTGTCTTGTTTATGTCTCGATATGGAACTTAAAAATTTCATGATTAATTTGAAGCTGCAGTATGCAAATACCTTCGTTATTGTAATGTTTTCAATTTCATCGAAACTTCTTCCCAATGCTAGAACATAGAATGTCTCGTAGTTACACAGCCACTTTATTCATAAGGCATCAAGCCATACGGTGCGCACGTTTTTAGACGCAAGAGAAAACAGTTTAAGGTTTAATCTATTTTATTACAGTCCGCTAAGTGATT
The DNA here is from genome assembly GCA_029379305.1 of Frankliniella fusca. NCBI lineage: Eukaryota > Metazoa > Arthropoda > Insecta > Thysanoptera > Thripidae > Frankliniella > Frankliniella fusca. The sequence continues at coordinate 787,518 of JAHWGI010001416.1, forward strand.
GGCGGGCGTGGGTCCGAGGCAGCAGGGCCGGTGGCCGGTGCGAGTTTGGCCGCGGTGGGCTTGGCGGTCGCGGCACCGCGAGACTTGGTGGAGGCGTTTGGTGACGGCGTCCGTCGGCGCACTCTCGGAATGCTGCATCCGATGCGGCTGGGGACCGGGGACAGCCTGCCACAGCGGAGGGTCGCCAGATCGACGGAAAATCCTTCCCCGCTGTTAATCCCCTCTGGGTGAGCTCAGGTAACCCCGGGGTGAGGGGAGGGGGAGGGGTGCGCTGCACAGGACACAGGGATTAACCCAGCGGCGGTGTCATCGGCTACCTGCTATTAGCTGTTGGTCGGTTAGTCACTGGTCAAGAGCTCCTTGCTCGCCCGCCGACCGCCGACCGCCTCCTCACCTCACTGAGGAGTCCGGCCGGACCGGAGTCCTCCACAGTCCTCAGTCCGACAGCAGCTGCCGTTGTGTGAGGATGTGTCGCTGACGCTGAGCGCACGATGTCTTTGGAGCAGACATGCACTGCGGTTGTACTTTGTCGTGTCTTTGTTTTTTTCAGTAATTACTCGTGCGGACCGTATGGAGAGATGTATATGTATAGTTGTGTATGGCAGGACAAGTTAGCACAGCTCGGGTAGCAGCAGTCACCACGGAGCACACGGAAAGTGCAGGCTTCTCGCGCACGGCAACGGGCGGGTCGGACTAGAGCAGCGCGCTGCCGTGGAGGACGCGGAGGGACTTCTTGTGCACGGCAGCGGGTTCGAGCTGGCGCTGAGCGCTCCTTGGTGTGCTCCGGGACGGGCAGCGTGCCGTGCGGACGAGCCGGACCAGCTCAAGCTATGCTTGGCGTGGTCCGGGACGGGCAGCGCGCCACGCAGAACCGTGTCCAGCAGCCCAGCGCTCATCCGTATAGAATAGTTACGCATCACACATAAGTGGAACATTCGCCAAATTATGCATCCTACAGAGGCCATCGAAGTATATCTACACGCTAAATGTTTCTGCACTCTGGAAATCCATGTTTACGAATGTCGCACACTTGCAGGTGTGCGAGGATTCATTTGTACACTTGGCCACTCAAACGTGTGAATATCCCAGGAAAATTCACACGTTTAAGTACCCAAGTGTACGAATGAATCCTCGCAAACCTACAGGTGTGCGACATTCACACACTTGGGTTTCCAGTTCAGGTTTTAGTGCAAATGCTTATCTTGCCACCGGGTTCAACCACTCATATTATCAAAATACCTCTACAACCCCACCACACCACACACCCCTATTAACCCTTTCTTCTACCGGTCCTTCTCCCCCCCCCCCTCCCGCACGTAACGCGCCTCCCCCCCCGCCACCCCACCCCCCGTTTAACCTTCCCCGCTCGAAACGGGAGTAAAACAGACGTTGAACGGGACTAAAACAGGAGTTCCCTTTTTTTTTGATTTTATAAAACGAGACTAAAACAGCTTTTCAACTGTGTCTTGTTTTGGAGCTTAAAGTCGCGTTTGTGGCCGCTAAAGGGACTAAAACAGGACTAGCGAACGGGACTAAAACGAGACTATTAGCAAAGAGAGTAAAACAGGACTTACGATTTCTGTACGGGGTGCTGTCCGTTCGCACAGCAAAAGGGTCTCATATCTCATATCACCATGAGTCTGCGTGTCTATTGTCTTGTCGAAGCGCGAAACAATGCTTAATCTGAAAGTAAAAGAGGCGTGAATTTTTCCGATAGGTTATTTTTCCATTATCTAGATTTTGGAACTATTTTGCCAACTGAGAATTTTTTTTTTCAAAAGGAAATATTACAAATGAAACACCAAAAATCTTGCAGAGTGAAGTGTGGTCTAAGCTTTTCGTTTTCAGCCGTATACGCAACAGCTTCAGTCAGCTCCAAAGACAAAGCGCAAATGGGCGCAAATAGTGCGGTTCTTTTGAGAGTGCTGCGGGTAAAAACAAAAATTTATGAATAAATAAAAAAAGTGGTCCTGGCCCGGGTCGTGTTTGCCGCCCGTGTTCAATATCGCAGAGAGCGCTGCTCTGGTGAGATGGTTGTTTGCTCTGCTCGCCCCGGCCGCGCCCCGTCACCCACCTCTCGCTCGTGGCAGGTGACTCCTTATCACTGAGCCGGTCTCTCTCTCTCTCTCTCTCTCTCTCTCTCTCTCTCTCTCTCTCTCTCTCTCTCTCTCTCTCTCTCTCTCTCTCTTTCCTTCTCCTTTTCTCTTTCTTTCTCTCACTCGCCCGCTCTTTGCCACTTAGGCCCAGCGTGGCCTTGGTTGCTGTCGCTAGCTAACGCGCCCGCACGCGCCCCCCCCCCTCCCCCGCGGAAATACCATCCGCAGCTTTCAGAGACTTTTATCGCCAACAACCTATAAGTAACTATTGTTCGGCAAGGCAGGTGGGCCGAAGTTGTTTTTCGCGGATTATTGCAAATCATGTATACTGGGATTTACAGAGAGATCACGTAACATTCTTGTTTACTTGATCTCTGAAACACCTAGCTCTTCACCGAAGTTAATACGTAATTCCGGGCGGAACTATCAGAAAAAATTCAAACGTTGCATCAACAGTCACATGGTTAGCCCAGTATCCTCCATAAAATCATGGAGGTGAAAACTGAAATTCGATCGATCACATTTTTATGGCTTCTGAGTAAAACTTTCCGAACTTTCGCTCGTCGTAATTTTGTGCGTTTGGTAATTTTTTGAGAGACTGCCTCGTCGCGACGGGCGGAGAAGAGTTCCTCCTGTCATTGACGTTGAAGGGAAACCTTGAACAGTTCCATCTTAATCACGTTATTGACTTGGCAATATAACGCCGGAAAAAAAACAGCATCGGAAGGCCTATTCTATTTAATATTTAAAAAATATATAAAAATATTATCTTTAAGCAAAGATCCTCTTTTGCATCTTTGAGTAATCGAGCCCTTTCAAGGGAGCTCTTTCTTCGACGACTCCCACCCCACCCCCACTGGCGCGCTGCTCTATCTGACTCACTGCATGCGGGCGTGAGAACCTCCGCGGTGCGACCCTAACCTTCACCCCACCTGTTCACGCACCGAACGGATGGGTATCTTTACACCGTTAACCGCCGATCGAACGAAGAAAAAAATGCAGAAAATCATTCCGTGTCTGCTTGGAATTAGAACCTTCCCGAGCCAGTGCGGTCTAGGGCAAGGACTCTCCAGCACCCGTGCACCCGTGTATCATGACAAAACCGTCAAAGGTTTTCTGTTATTTTACGAATTATTTTCTACGAATGACTCGTTTTGATAAAAAATGAATCACCCACAAAAAAAAAGATTGAAAAATTATTCCTTATTTTCTAGCGAATGGCAAATGTGACTAGTAAATCGTAGCTCAACTAATTATTCCTAAAGATACGAATGATTCACAAACCTGAAAATGATTTGCAAATGCGATACTTGTTCTAATTCAATGCAAGCAATATATGTTTTTAATCCCTTTTCCGTGCTAAGAATTCTAGTTACCGACGCAAGAAGTTCATTTTTCGAAGAATCTCATTACGGTGATTCGCAACGTTTACGAATAATTCGTTCAGGCATTCAGGCACCCCACGAATAACCCTTAAAAGAAATTTACGCGTCGTATCATCGTGAAAAAACGGGAATTTGTTCCTACATTTGAATATGAGACAGAGCTGAACGAGACAGTGCGCACTTCACCCTTGGACTTAATTTTCCTATCAGTGCGTCGGCCGCGGGCGCGTCCAGTACTATGGGACTCTTTAGGTCGAGTGGACGAGGTCGTGCAGACAATCAGCTGAGCGCACCTTTCGACCCCTCACCTCATATGAGTTTCATACTCTTACTGCATGCAAGCTCGAGTACCTGGTGGCGCATGGAGGGGTCGCGGCCGTACGGTTTCGGGCCTCACAGCGCGCCGAGCTTTTGCGCCACGCGTGCTGCCACTCTACCATGTGCGACATACCGACAACGCCCTTCCCTCCACACCACGTGGACTAGTAGTGCAAAACAGACCCGGAGGGGGGGGGGGGAGCGGGAGGGGAAGGATACTGTTTGTTTGCGATTCTCTCCAGCGCCTGGGAGTGGAGTAGAGTAGAGGCACTTCGCGTGCGCTTCAAAACAACAACAGCTGGCCCGGGCTCGGGCCCCAGGTGATTTGAATTCTATATGATCATATATTAAAAATATATGGTTCATATATATGTCAGATGTAAAGAGATGTGTACCACATGCAATCACATGTGGTGCTATATACGGTTACATATGAGTCAATATATCGTCACATGTTTACAAACATATGGCAGTATATGACTGTATGCAAGCATGTATGCGTTTATGTATGTTGTGTTATGTGGACCCACAAGCATATAAGCACATAACACAACATACAAAAACGCATATATGCTTTCATACAGTCATGTACTGCCATATACTGCCATATGTTTGTAAACATGTGACGATATATTGACTCTCATGTAACCATATATAGCACCACATGTGATTGCATGTGGTACACATCTCTTTACATCTGACATATATATGAACCATATATGAGCCATATATTTTTAATATATGATCATCAAATCACCTGGGGCGGCTCGGGCTCGCTAGAGGCCTGGCTGGGCTGAGCCGGGCGGCCGTTGATAGAATTGTACACTCATTATGGAGTGTAAGTCCAGAGGCTGGCCTGCAGTGGGAGTTATGGCGAGTTATTGTGAATCGCGTTCCCTGAGCATGCTCTTTTGAGGGGGAACAACACAATTGTTTGAGATCAGATCGGCCTCCGATCGCTTGTGAGTCAGTGTGCAGTCAGTAAGTCAGTCAGTGGTTCCTCGTTCGCACAGTTGCCACGCCGCTCCAAGGACACGCCGCCCGGCACAGGCCGCGCGGCTCAGCCGTGTCGGCCGGCCGATGCTGGCTGGGGCCGAGTCTGACTGGATCCTCAAAGTGAGGGAAAATAAAAAACAACAACGGACTAGAAATAAAATCGTTGATGGGTGAACCCGAGAGTTCGGCCGTTCTCCGCGTGTGCACTGCACTGCGGTGTGTGTGTGTGTGTGTGTGTGTGTGTGTGTGTGTGTGTGTGTGTGTGTGTGTGTGTGTGTTCTCAGCGTGCCCGTGGCTCCAATCTAGGACTCTACTTCCAATGAAACTCTCTTCGCCGGCACGGGCACGGCACTCAGACGAAAGAAGAGTTGTCTCGTAGCAGACGCTTGGATAGAAGAACAAGAATACCGGAAGCTGGTATGAAAACTCGCTCCTTTAGCATGTTATTAGTGCCAATCCACTGTATTGATTCTGCTCCCGGCCTTAACATAAACAGTTTTCTCAACATTCGTGCGTGTTATTCAATATATCAATGGAGTGAAGTACTGAAATGTGAGGCCGGCAGCGACCGCAATACAATGGATTGGCGCCCCGAACGCTCTATGGAATCGCTTTGTCATAGCTGCCGGTGTTCTCGTTCCTCTTTGCAAGCGTCTGCTACGAGACAACTCCTCCATTCGACACAACTCGTTCACAGGCCAGCCGTGCTGGGTGTCCTAACCTCACTTAGCGCCCAGGATAGGATGTCACTCGGCTCGGCTGCTCGGCTCGGCTCGGGGCCACGCGCCAAACAGCTGAGCAGTACACACACCGGACGAGTGGACACCGCGTGGCGTGAGACCGGGCGGACCGGGACCGGGTGGGGTCCAGCTCAGCCCAGATATGTGTCACCTGGCATTGAGCTTAACGCGGTCCAGTCTATCTCTACTGGAATTTGGAATTATGAATGAACGTGGCTGCATGACTCGTGTGCGCTTGCCTTTCGCGCGCCTAGTTGTCATACTGTACCGCGACGCACGCGCGCGAGTGGGCTGCCTACCCCCTGAGTCAGCCTGTGCACAGCAAGTAGATGGGTGCTCTGCAAACCGAAGTGTGTACTTAGTACACACATCTTGACGTGTACTTGCAAGCACACACGTATAGGTATGTGTTCTTGCCATACACATTTCTGTGCCGTGTACTTGCCATAGCACATACTTCAAAAGATGTTTGTTCTGTGGCAAGTACACGGCAAATGTGAGTGTACTATGGTAAGTACACGGCAAGTAAGTGTGTATGGCAAGTACACACCTGTACGTGTGTGCTTGCGAGTACACGCCAAGATGTGTGTACTAAGTACACACTTCGGTGCGCAGTGTGGAGCACTGTCGGTCGAGGCGGGCTGCTTCACTCCAACTTCAACTTGCCTACTGCCTCGTCAGGCCTAGGCAGGCAGCATCTTTGTCGCTCATGTAGTTTGCCTTCCGTGTCGGTGCAGCGATTCAGTCCCCTTCACACGCTGCTGCTGCGATATCGCAGAGCCTTGGGTCATTTGTGGCCTGGTTCTCTCAAGTCAATTGCCATGGATGCCATATCGAGTAACGCAACGAGTCAGCTAACTGCTCACCACACGCCCGGCGCAGCCCGGCCAGCGTTGCATGAAAAGTAGGCAAAAACCGCACCAATACACACGTGTGAGGCAGAAGGGTATCTCCACCTGCCCACTGGGCAAACTCTCTTCACGTGAGACGGCCTTTTACGCAGGCGGAGATACCCGTCTGCCTCACACACATGTGTCTTGAGGATTTTGCCTACTTTTCTGGTAACACTGAGCCCCGCCCTGCCGGCAGCAGAAGAGCAGAGCAGGGAAAGCTCTGAGCTGCTGAGGGGGCGCGGCGGCGGCGACTGGGGTGGGGCGGTGCCTGGGCGGTGCGAGCACACCACGGCGGCGTGCACGCGGGGACGCCCCAGGATGGCTCCCAAAAATACTGTGGGACCCGGCCGCTGGGCGGTATGGGGAGGAAGGGGGGGGGGGGCAGAGGTGCGAGGCATGAGGCATGTGGTGGGCATGAGGCACATCTGCATGACCCGACATGAGCTGGCCGGCCGCCATGGAGGCTTGTCCCGGCCCCCCCTCCCCCCTCACGCACCGAGGTGAGACGTGCCGGGCGCCCGCGAGGGGTCGTCAACTCGTATATTACTTCACGGTGGCTGTATTACCTGTATATTACCAGTATATTACTTGCATATTACAATTTTGCCTCTATTAACCCTATATATTACCATATATTTACTTTACATTATTGTAAACACATTACCTATATTACTGGTAATATACTACCTCGTCCTCGGCTAAGGGGAGTTGCCGACCCCTCGCCCAGCGCGGCGGGATTCCTTCCGGATTGCGAGCCGCGAGCGGCCGCGGTGCCCGAGGTGAGGGTGCAGGGTGCGGGGTGATCAGCGGCGCGGTGCTGGCAGCTGGCAGGGCGCCCGGGGACCCGGGGATGGGGGAGGGGGATGCCCAGAGTTCAGCCCACGCGCTGCCCGCGTGTCTGGCAGGCCGCCGCGCCCTCCCCCTCCCTGACCTAGGGCCGGACTGCGGCGCCAGCAGGCTGATTCAGGTGATCGCTCTCCTCCCTCCGTCCTTGTTGCACCTTCAGCGGTGCCCTATGCTGGCCATGGTAGTGCTCCATGAGTGCGACAAGGACAGTGGCATGAAAGCGGTCTTATTCGGAATCGCTCGCCAGCAGACTGCAGAGCTCGCCCGGCCCTCTGTGGACTTGCGGACGGAGGCACGATCGGCACGCCCCTGCCCATGTGGACGAGGGGTGGATCGCGAGCGGCATCATCGCCTTCGAACACGCGAGTCCCACCCGCCTCACCACGCCGCGCCGGGCCGGGCCGGGCAGGCGGGTCGCGGGAGACGCGAGGTGACTCGTTTTATTGCTGGCGCAGCATTCGCCTTGCCCATGCGCGGCGCGCATAGTTACCAGGGGCTGCCGCCGTGGGAGAGGGAGAGGGACAAAAAAAATTAAAGGGTGGAAAAACTGTATAGAGCTGGCGTTGCTCTGATGGATTCTTCTTGAATTGGCCAATTTACTCCTGGGCCGGGTCAAGTCGGCGAGGTCGGGGTGTGCGTGGTGCAGGCCCCGTCGTGGGGGTCCCCGGGCCTGGCCGGGCTCGGCTGCGGTCTGGTCACCAGCTGCTGCCCGCCGATAAGACTGTATCACACGAGCAGCAGTGGCGGGGCGGGGCAGGGCGGGACCCCCGGCGGGACCCCGTCCAGACAGCACGCGCCCCGCCCCGCCCCGCCCCGCCACCACCGGCCGGCCGGTTCGCCCGGCGACCGCGGACCACGCTCGGGCTGGCCGCGGCCGCGCTGCGGGTCCGGTCGCCCACCCCACGCCGGCTCGGCATCGCTGATTAATAAGTTTCTTTCTCCTCGATCACCGCAGATAGCTTTCTCTCATTGACCCGACCATCGCTTCTCTTCGAGCTTATTGAGTCATACCAAACGTTTCCCTCATCGCTCATGCAACTTACTTATGCGACTGTCTTGTAGAAGTTTCTAGAAGTTTCAGAAAAGGCCCAGAAAAACAGGCCGGGGTGCAGGCGTCATCCCTTAAAAGAGGTTCTTCTGATTCTAAGGATTCTTGATATGAACATGGACACCACTTGGTTGACGCAATGACGTGACGTGGGTGTGTTCGAGGTGTTTTGGCACGCGCCACGATCATGCTCGTCTATCTGAAGGAGTACGTCCGCTGCTGCTTGCGGCCGAAGGTCTAAATATGGGCTGCCTGCACCTGCCCCACCTGCCCCCACCCCCCCACCCCCCGCCCCGATACAGGCCGGTCACCTGCGGCTGCTTCCTCTGCAGAGGGAGGGGCGGGGGCAATGCATGCATAGGATCACGCCTGTGTGCACGCGGGGGGCACGCCCTAGGCGCGTGAATAACGCACTCGCAGGGGGGGGGGAGGGGCCGTATCTGGGGGCCTAAGTACACTAGCCGCTCGCGCCCTGCTTGTCAGTCACGCGAGTGGGTGTGCCCTGCGCCCGCCGCAGCAGGCCAGAGAAGCATCACGATGCTTCCTACTATACTGCGACACAAGTAGGAAATAGCTCGGTGTTGCGGCGGTAGCAGCTGACTACCTGCTGCCGAGGGTCCATGCGATGGGATGGGCCGGACCCAGCCCGGACCCGAGGAGTCAATGGCGTTGCGGCGGTAGCTGAGGAGGCAGTAGTTAAGACAACTCCCTATCCCTGAGCTATTTCCTAGTTGTGTCGCAGTATAGCAATAAAGTGAGGGCGGGCCAAAGGGATCCATCCCTCAAAAAAAAAAAAAAAATCAGTGTACACCCCGAAACAAAATCAGTGAAAAAATTAGAAAAAATCATGAAAATTCAGAAATAGTCAAAGAAAAACAGAAAAAAACTCGAGAAAAACAAAGGAAAAATCACGAAAAATCACAAAAACCCAGAAAAATCAGAGAAATCGGTGTACGTTTGAATTTATTGTGAAGATCCCTCGGGGCACGCCCTTCTCGTCCTGTTAGGTTCTCGTTGTGTATGAGAATCGCAGCGCGATGGCGAAATATGCTCCTTGTCTCTTTCGTCCTATTTCATGCATGTGTATAGTCTGGGTCGCAGAGTCCACCGTCGCGTCGACGCTTTGATTAATTTTTAACTTTCAAAACAGTCGGTATACGGCCCATCGCGGTCCAGTCGACGTAGAGTAGAGGGGAGGAGAGATGACGACAAACATTCAGCGAGACGGCCTAGGCGCGCCGATAGCGGTGTTCACCGCAAGGCGATGCGGTTTTACTTTTACAGCGCTCTGTCGTCCTCTTCAATATTTTCGAGGGGCCGACGCCGACAACTCCTGTGTACAAGGGATGGACGAGCTCCGGATGTACTCCGCGCACTCCAGCTGTACTCGGTGTACTCCGAGTGCACTCCTGTGCACACTAAAACGCTGAGTTGTCGATCCCTCGAATGCTTTGCTGCGACGTTTTCCGCATGTTTTACCTACCGCACCGCGGCCCTCGTTCAATCGCCTGTCATCGCAGTGCAAATTCAGCGTTGCGACGCCAGTTCGGGCTGACAGCAAAGGGGCGAGGTGTGGTGGGGTAAGGTGGGGTAAGGTGGGGTAGTAGCTGCCACCGTTTCGCGGGTAAACATGTCGACGGAGACAAATGTTGACCAACCCTGCTCTTTCCGGCCCGGCTATCGTTGCGCGGGACGAGAGTAGGGCGAGTGGGCTGGGCTGGGCTGGGCTGGGCTGGGCTGGGCTGGGCTGGGCTGGGCTGGGCTGGGCTGGGCTGGGCTGGGCTGGGCTGGGGCTGGGCTGGGCTGGGCTGGGCTGGGCTGGGCTGGGCTGGGCTGGGCTGGGCTGGGCTGGGGCTGGGCTGGGCTGGGCTGGGCTGGGCTGGGCTGGGCTGGGCTGGGCTGGGAACTGCGGCCGGGCAGGGCAGGGCAGGCCAGGTCGTCGCACGGACCTACATTAATCCTACATGACGAATTCATTCTCCTTTTCTTTTCACCCCACAAATACGTTGAGAGTGTTTTCTGCGCCGCGTCCCGATTGGCGTCATTGCCTCAGCTATCCCCGTCGCTGGTCTTTGCTCCAGTTCTGTCCGTCCCGGCGCGTTGGGCCCGGCGTGTGCGTCACTGCGCCAGCGCCAGCCAGCCCGTGCGGCCTCTCAAACTGTTTTGACGTGAGGACACTCATTGAACGTCCACTCCCAGATCAGTCCGGCCCAGTTGCCCCGCTCCTCCACTGCTATCGTTATAGCGAGGGGTATTCACTTCCGTTATACAATGTACACCTGATCCACGTATTACGTGGTAATTAATACCCGTAATGTAATACCGAAAAACACAAAAAAATTCCCTTCATTGATCAAATATTGTGCGTAATACAGCTGTAATGAAGTGTAATACCGAGCAGTCTGTACAAGATTTTCCCTCGATCTTTAGAGCCACGCATCCCTCCTCTGCAGCGACCAGCGGCGCGGCGAGAACTTCTGCTGTGCCCTTTGTCCCGCAGACTATAGACTCTTTTACCCGCATGAACTCGAGCTTTTTGCTCTGAAAAACGTTGCTGTGCGTCCGGCTCGCCGAGGTACCGACGCACCTGTCGTAACAACCGGCAAAGTGGCATCATGCAGGCTCATTGAAAGACCAGGGAGGTGACGCCGTGGCTGACGACCATTCACCGACCTCAAATTACTGCGCCCATAGATGATGATGATGATGATGATGATAGCTATAGTGACTTTAATGTCGTGATCCAGTGGGCTGCGAGCGGCTGCAAGTGTGGTGACCTTAGAGTTGCCCGGCGGGCACGGGCTGGCGCTGGCACTGATGGCTCATGGCGTTGTTGCGATATGATGTTGCAGGCAGTCAACCTTCCGCCCGCGAGAGCACCCCAGGTGCAGCAACGACCAGCCATGTCTCTGCGCCATGTCACGTATCGGTGAGTTGGTCCAAAGGCCTTTAAGTTGGTCCAGTTGCACTGCAGGGCGATGCCCCGCCCCCGCCCCGCCCGCCCCGCCCCGCCCCTCACGGCTCATCTCATGCGTATCTCCCACAGGCTGCCATGCCGCGATGCGGGCCGGGCCGGGCCCTCGAGGGCCCCCGGGCAATGGGGCCGTGGAGTGGGGCCCTCCATACCACTTCGTGCTGGACAAATCTATTCTTAGCAGCGTAGGGTTGCCAATTGTGTAGTTTTCTCACGCTTAGATTCGCAGACTGTCGCTGGCTGCTGCCAGGGTAAAAGACAATAAGCAGACGAGGGCAAAGGCGATCCACTTGAGTATTAGGCCACCCCACGACATGAATGCGTAGACGTTGCCTATAGCAGGCTCCACAGGCGGTGGAGGTGTAGCCTCCGCTCGCAACACCGCCATGTGGTGTGGTGATTGCATACATACAGGGTGGCTTACTTTATTACCCCGCCCCGTTCTTTGCGTAAGTATGCAACCCATTCTTCTTCAGGGGCGTGTAAAGTTAAGCACGCGTCGGCGTTTCACGTGAGATGAGCGTTCACGTGAGAAGCAAAATGACGTGAAAATAGACAAACCAATTTAGTTTTGGAAAGGAGGGAAGACGGCGATTGTAATTCTGCAAATATATTAGCGATTTAAAGTCATTTCGCCAAGTAAATGGTGTCGCTCATTTCTCACGTGGACGCTCATCTCACGTAAACGCTCACGCGCGTCTAACTTTACCCGCTCCAGCCGAGCAGGAGGGGCGAGCGTGAGGGGGCGCTCCCCACCTCACCTCTTTTCCTCACTCCACTGTGAAAAATATACTTGTAAATTTACGACATTTTTTGTAATTTTGATTTACAAAATATGTCGTAAATTTACGACAGCCCATTCTTGCTCGTCGGTCAATCTCAGGAAACGCAAGTGTGTACTTGAATGCAGTATTTCCTGCATACCTACATGTATTCAGGAAATAATGTGTACTTAGTCAAGTATGCAGGAAATAATGTGTACCTGGTCAGGTATGCAGGAAATCCTGTGTACTTGTCCTGGTACACACTAAATCTCCCCAATAAATGTATGGAGGTTTTCGTGTGTACCTGGTCAAGTACACAGGACTTCCTGCATACCTGACCAGGTACACATTATTTTCTGCATACTTGGCTAAGTACACATTATTTCCTGAATACTTGTAGGTATGCAGGAAATACTGCATTCAAGTACACACTTGCGTTTCCAGAGATTTCAAGTCGATATGGAGTGCTTGTAAATTTACAATTCCAAATCGTAATTTAACGACTTTTATCATGGAAAATTTTCCCGTAACCCTTACGAGTATTTTTCACAGTGTCGAAGCATGCTCCTCACTCGGAGCATTTCGACCAAGCTGTCGTGCGGGGAGCGACTTAACCTTTCTGCATCTGCATGCCACCGGGAATGTGTAGTTTGTGCTGCTGCGATGAGGGTGGCGCCGCGCATCCAGCCCCCTCCCCTTCCCTTTCACTTCCCTTCCCACGGGAGCACGCGTCTCTAGTCTTGCGACGCTCTGTTATCACTGCAGCGGTTCGACCCCGGGAGGGTGGGGAGGGGGGTGGGGTGTAGTTTCACGGCCACTGCAAACACCGCGCTCCTCCTCGCCCTGTTTGGTCTGAATATTTGTGGTCGTGACTCTACGTTCCGCCCCCACTGTGAAAAATAGTCGTAGGTTTCTACGCGGGAAAGTTTTCCAAGAAGAGAATTTGTAAAATGAAAATGACAAATCGTAAAATTAGTAATTATTACTTGAAATTTACATACGAGCAAGAAAGGGTTGTCGTAAATTTACAGCTTTTTACGTAAGTCGTCATTTACACGAGGGGTCCGCAAGGAGCCGACTCCGGTCGGTGAACAACCTTGGGTCATTTGTGGCCTGGTTCTCTCAAGTCAAGTCGACTACACGGCTTCGAACCGAACTCAGGAGTTCGGAGTACACGGAGAAAAGCTGGAGTTCGCAGAGTTAGTTCGGTTGGAGAACAGTCGGAGTACGCGTTTTAAAGCCGGAGTACTTCGGAGTACATCCGGAGTTCATCGGAGAACACACCTTATTTTACCCGGAGATCGCTCGGAGAACGCTCGGAGTACACGGAGTACATTCGTAGTATGGTCGAAGACAGTAACACAGGAGAACACAAGTTGTCGACCCCTCGCATTTACAAAATATACTGTAAATTAACAAATATATTTTACATAGTGCCGCCGCCCCCGCGCCCCGCGCCCCGCGGGCGCGAGGGCATGCTCGAGGGGGAATGCACATTGGAAAATCTTGTACAGACTTCTCGGTATTACACGGTATTACAGCTGTATTACGCAGAACATTTGATCAATAAAGAGCATATTTTTGTGTTTTTCGGTATTACATTACGGGTATTACCACGTAATACATGGATCAGGTGTACAGTGTATTACGGAAGTGAATTCCCCCTCGGGCATGCTAGGGCTGTTGCCGCGAGCGCTGGGCCCGGCCCGGCCCGGCCGCTGCGACCTCCCTCGCCTGAACTATAGTCGCACCCCCGCCCCGCGTGATGCAGCAAAGCTCCCGCGCACCTTCCCCGCCCGCCCCAACCGGGTCGGGTGGGGTCATTTGTTAAGTAGTAGAACCTTCTTTGGACGCCTAGAGGTCCACTCCGCAAATTTGTTGCCTAGTTCGGTCCATAATTTTTGCTCCTTTTTTTTCGCAAACGTGTTGGGGAGGCTGCGGGACGGTTCGTTGTTCGGGGGTTGTGCCGGGGCTGTGCCGGGGCTTTGCCGGGGCTGTACCCGCTGGCGTGGTTGGTCCCTTCCCTCCATGCTAGGGATGAAAATGCCCGGAAAGTTTCCGGAAAAATTGGAAAAAACACTGTTTTTTTCGGTTTTTTTCTCTAGCCTCGGAAAAATTGGAAAGATTCATCCTGCAAAATAGGCAAAAAGCACGACTTTTCGCCTGGAAATAGGCAAAAAGCATATCTTCATCACTATGTGAAGACGCTTCTCAGTGCACTCATCCTATTTATACCCTTTTACGTTTCCTTCTCGTGCGTTTTTTGTGATTCCTGTTGGTCATCTAGAGTTGCCAGTGGAATTAAAGACCTAATGAAATACGAAAGTAGTCGGTTTTATGTCCATATCCCACTACAGGACTTAAAAACCAATTTTTCCAATTTTTCCGGTATTTTTCCGTTTTTTTCCTATTTTTCCGGTTTTTTTCGGACACTTTGAAAGTTTCCGGAAAATTTCCATCTCTACTCCATGCTACTCCAGCCAGAGCACAATGGCGTTTCGCCGGCTGCCGCGCCGGTTGCATCAGACCAGAGCGCTCTGGAGGAGGCCGGGGGCGGCAGAGGCCATGGGCCACACTGTTAAAACCTTGCGAATAAAAAGTTCGTATTACAAACAAAATAGTTTGTAAGCTGCGAAGTATTTGGCTGCTTTGCAATTGCGAAGAATTTCTTCGCATCTTACAAACTACTTAGTTTGTAAGGCGTGAAAAGTTTGTAAGCTTGCGAAGCGTTGCGAACTATTTTGTTTGTAATACGAACTTTTTCTCCGCAATGCGAAGCATCCAATTTCTTTGCAACGATTGTTCGCAAGGTTTAAACAGTGCATGGGAGCCATAGTAGAGGGGGAGGTGCGGGCGGGATGTCGGGGAAGGTTGCGGAGGTAACCGTCCCGTCCCGACCCCCGACCCTACGCGGCCCGCGGCCGTCGGGAGGTCGTATCGATCCAGGACTGCAGCGAGGCGAGGCCGTCGAACCATAGGGCGCCCCAAGAGGAGGCTTATGGGGATGGCCCATGGCCCATACCCTATGCCCATGGCCCGCCCCGCCCCGCGCCGCCCTCCGCCCTCCGTGCAGCGCTCGTGCCGAGGGGTTCGCAAATAGCTTTGAGCGCGTATAAACACCGGCCGCCCGGAAAACTGGAAAGACCGGAAAGACCACCGGGAAGACCAAAGAAAACCAAAGAAGACCAATAAAATTTTAGGCCACAAATGGTAAGGGAAAACCGGAAAATATTAGGGAAGACCGCGGCAAAACTTGAGGGAAGACCGAGAAATTTTAAGGAAGCCTGGAAAATGTAAGGGAAGACCAATGAAGATGAGGAAAAACCACTAAAAACGGTAAGAAGCCTTCAGAAGATCATAGTAAAACCAGATGTTGAGAAAACCAAGAAAAAGTAAGGAAGACCGGGAAAACCAAAAGGAAAACCTCGGAAAACCAGGAAGCGAACGGCGAAGGGATATTTACTCCGAGAAAACTTGTAGAGAGTACTCCGTATTACACTGTATTACGCGGTATTACATGGAACATTTTGCAATTGTAGAGCATATTTTGATATATTTTTTTGGTATTACATTACGCGTAATACCGTGTGTAATACCCAGTCAGGTACAGAAGTGAATACCCCCTTGGCCCACAGCATATGTGTCGCGTACACCGGCAGACCGTACTTGCGGACCCCTCGGCTCGGCTCGTGCCCAGCGTGCAGGGATACAGGCGCACGGCAGGCGGCAGCGCGTTACGTACGTCAGGAGCAGCCGGCTCATGGCCCCCCATACTATCTAGTGTTAATGCACCCGCGCCGACACGCGACCAGACCACCGTGTATGTGGCCCGCTCCGCACAGCCCGGGCGTTCCCATCTTTGAGTAACAAACATGTTTTTGAAGCTCGCGCTCGTTATGGTGTGGCATGGCGCTCGCAAGGTTACAGAGGAGAGCCGACGGGCATGTAGGTACACGCGGTGAGAGACAGCAGGACTCACGGTACGACACGACTTGTACAGTCGAGCAGCCGAGCCACACACAGCATACATTGTGTGGAGGTGGCGATGGCACCGACGGCTGTTTTTTTCTCTTTTTTTTTCTTTTTTCTTTTTTCCCTCCCTTCCCCTCCTGCGCCCGGCTTCGCGATGCAGCGGGCGGGAGCTCGCGGCCGCGCTGCGCCGTACCTCCGCGACGCGCGCCCAGGTGGAAGTCCACCGGGTGCGGATGGACGCCTCGGCTCGGCTTCACCTCGGCGAGCCCGTTTGCACCGGTTCTGACCGCCGCCCCATCTCGTATGCGTCGCATGACAAAGAGGACCGAACGCACTTCCAAGCCCTCACCCCCGTCCTCCCACCGTCAGAAATTACAACGGGAATTTTGACGGGTTGGACCGGTAATTTTTTAGCCGGTCCGAACCGTATTTACAATGTTTAAAAAAAATTGTATTAAAATTCACAACAGTGGATATGCAGCAAATTACATATCCATGATGTGAAATTTCACATCACTACGATATGAAAATTCACATCCACGTTTTGAAATTTCACATCAGTAACCATGTGAAATTTAATATTGCGAATTGCGAATTAGAAAATGAATTTTCCAGCTTTCTTGTTATTGCTTACGCTACTTTCCTCCCTTGACCGCTCTCTTGGCCTCTCTTTCAACCCTTACATTTTAGTACATTTTACTAGACAGTACCTTATCGTTCAAATACTTTAGCGGATAGGGTGTTGAAACCTCGGATCGACGTCACGTTCTTTTTCATGTAAACACTGTAAAAAGCTTACGGTGAATTTCACCGTAAGTTACAGCGAATCCTGCAGCACTGTAGCTTACGGTGAATTTCACTGTAAGCTACGGTGAATGGCACCGTAAGCTGCGGTGAATATCGCTGCAAGTTACAGTGACTTCCCTGATTCACCGTAGCTTACGGTGCCAGCCGCCGTAGCTTACGGTGAAATTCATTGTAGCTTCCGGTGATATCCGCCGTAAGCTACAGTGGTGCAGGTTTCACTGTAACTTACGGTGAAATCCACCGTAAGCTTTTAACAGTGTCACATTGTTTAAAATGTAATGTCATATTCTTTTCAACGTGAATCGTCCAGAATATGCGGGCTAAATTTTATCGTCACATTCAAAAGAATGTGACATTAATATTAAAAGGAATGTGACAGTTTTCACATGAAAAAGAATGTGGCGTCAGGCAGTACTGTAATTGAATAACAGTGCAGCCGTAACGATACCCAGTCTTTATCTGGAAGGAGAACGTGACTAAAAGAAGTGTCACTCATCAGGTAGTGCCTGCCTAGCCGGCCGGAGAGAAGCGTGACCGTGCGTGACGCACCGTGCGTAACGTCACGCCCGAGCACTGCGTCACGTTTCGGACCAGGCCGCGGGCCCGGCTGACTCTTTCCCGGTCTCACGCAGTAGGTCTGATTGCTCGCCGAGGCTGCTGCCCAACTTTTAGCTCAGCTCGCACGTGCGAAGAGAAAATCGGGCATCAGCTGGACGAGAGACGATTATGATAATCTCGACGATGCCAGAACCTGCTTGCCGTGCAGTCCCCCAAAAACATTGGTCTAACAATTGTCGGCAGGTGTTATTTGGATACGGAAACTCGACTACGGTATTTCTGTTTAAAGACTCCAAAGGTTCTGTTTGCTAACTGCCTTTGTGCTATTTCGGGCGCGGGCCGGCCGGGGCCGGGGCCAGCGCCCCCCGCAGCCGCAGCATGCGTGTGGGAGACGAGGGGGAACAGCGTCAGAGGTCGTAGGGGCGGAGAACGCACCTCGATGCAACCCCAACAAGGGAAAACACGACCGACAAGATTTTCCGTGCGAGACGGTAGGTGATTACCCCCCGGGTCTCCCGGTGGACTCAGGGTGCAAATATAGAGATTGTGGCTGCGGGACCATGCAGCCGGCTCGCGGGCTCTGCGCCACCCGGCACGAGTGGGAGCTAGCAGGATGGTGCAGTCCTACCGGGAGGGGGGGGGGTACTGGGGGTGATTCCCTCGCGCCCTGAAGGCCGCCTAAAAGGTAGGCAATATGATATGCAAAACCCCTGTATGTAGGCAACGAACAGCACATCACCCCTTATTCCGTCATCCGGACTTCAAACCGCCCCCGGGTCCTACCATCTCATAGTCGCCACGAGGGCATACCACATTGCCGTTTTAATGATTCCGAGTCTGGAGATCTGGTCCAGAACGTTGACCTGCAGCCATTCGCATTGGGGCCGGCCGAAGCGAGGCTCGATAATTAACCTCGTCCACTGCAATCAATACACGCCGTGCCAATGCAGTTCACTTGCACGGGCGAGTTGAGCTGCGGGCCCTGCCCCGGGGAGCCTCAGCCTCGGCCACCCGCCGCGCAGCGCTCAGCCTGCGCAGACCACCGCGCGGCCGCAAGGGGCGTCGCGGCGCCGAGTCGCGGGGCGCGGTGAGTTGGCGGAGGAGGGTGTGGGGGGGGGGCGAAAGGGGGGGGCGGGGGGGGGGCGGGGCAGCGGTGGAACGGGGCACCACGTGCTCAGCGCGTGCTCAACAACAACATCAGGCAACGCGCGCTCCCATTGGCCGGGCGGCAGGGCTCGACCGTCCCGGCTCGGCTCGGCTCGGCTCGGCTCGGCTCGGCTCGGCTCGGCTCGGGGCTGCGCTACTCGCCACGGACTGGCGCGCGTTAGGCCCCCGCCCCGTGCCCTTCCCCCTACCTGCCCCCGCTGGCGAACGGAACTGCCGCCAGAAACGGGTGGGTCAACTTGGTGCACCTTACACATACACCGGGTTTCTTTCTAGAAAACGCGTGTTCAGGAGCGACTTCTCTAGAATCAGTTGACAGACATGGGGGGAACGTGACCTTTTTGTTTATCGAAGTTGAAAATGAAGCCGTGTTTTCTCGAGTCACCGGTTGCTGCGTCGCTTTATTGTCCTCAATTCCACTCTTTTGGATGGCAGAGTGCGCGGGGTGGGGGAGGGAGAGGGTTGGTTGTTGCGGCGGGGGTAGTGTTGCTTACCCGATCGAGCTGTTAGTGTCACCTTCACCGCGCCCCGAAGCGCACACGACGTGAGGCCCATAAGCGACAAAAAAGTGCTCTGTTTCCCATACCCAGTAAACAAGTGTCCCGCGGGCACGAGCCCGCTCTGCAGTGCAGGGTGTCTGCGCGCGAGGTGTCAAAGTGGCGGAGGTGCAAACAGGTGCTGTTCACTCACACACACACACACACTCACTCGCGCACGCGCTCGCGCGCGCACACACACACACACACACACACACACACACACACACACACACGTGACGCTGGGCTGGGGCGCCAAGTGCGCTGCAGCAGCAGTGCGCCACTGCAATGCTCCCCAGATGGATCCACCGCTTCTTGACGGAGATAAAGTTGTTTATGGTTGGATAAAACCCCGACGGCGAAAAGCCTTCCATGCCGAAGCTTTTCGAGTGCTATTGCAACGCTCTGTCCGCAGCCTCGCGTGCTCCGCGCGTGCCGCGAGCGTGCCGGGTTCTAAAGCTCGAGGGCGAGACTTGGCACGCAGTGCGGCCAGCCATCCCCTAAGAAATGTATAGCTGACCTCATGTCCTGGCAGCGACACAAGACAGACAGCGACGAGAAAGATTTAAAAAAAGGGGGTGGGGGCTGAGAGAGGGAAGAAGAGAGAGAGATTGGGGGGGGGGGTAGGAAATTTGGAGCGTAGAGGTGGGGTCTGAAAGGGGCAACGCCTCTCAAGTTTCTTGCGGAGGGTGATCCGTAAAACGAGGGGTGTACAAAATGTGTACAATGATTTTTTAGGCAGTCGATTAGACTGACTTTTACGATAGGTATGAAGCCCAGTTAAAATATAAGCCAGTATCCAGTAAAAGCCAGCCAGTTAAAATATAAGCCCCGCATTGATCCGGTATCCAGTAAAAGCCAGCCAGTAAGAATAGTCCGCCATGCAAGACAGCGAGCAGCCAGCAGGCAGCGCTCACTCCCCCAGCCCCCCACCCCTTCCAGACTGTATATAGGAGAGGAGCGTGTGTGCGGCTCGTGGGCGGACTGGCGGGCGGACTGGCGGACTGGCGGGCGGGCTGGCGGGCTGGCGTCAAGAGCGTCAACGCTGTACCAGGCGCGCATAGCTGAAGCAGGAGGTGGCCCGGCGCTCCCCGCGCGGCGCCAGCATGCAGCTGTGCCTCACCAGCCCGCGCCCGACCGCCCTCCCAGCCGCCCCCGCCCCTCTTGCCCCGCCCCGCCCCCGCGTGCCAGCCATCCATGGACCCTTTGTATACAAGCGCGCTGTTGAACCCTCATCACGTTACACCTCTTGACAGCGTTCGCTTGTATCGCAGTAAAGAAGTGACAAAGCTATGATTGACCCCGAAGTTCCAATATTTAAGTTTGAAATGAATTGAGTACGGTACAGTTAATTTTAAAAGCCAGTTAAAATATAATCCAGTATGACCAAGTTAAAATTCAAGTCCCTAAGAAAAATATCAGAAATCAGCCACGGTAAAACTGTAATCTTGTTAGGCAGCCGATTTTTTTATTTTTCTCACATCAGATGTTTTTTTATTTTTTTGGTTTTGATTTTTCTTCTGATTTTTCAAAGAAACTTTCTGGCACATTTTGATACATCTTGATTCTTTACCCTATTTCTGACTTTTTAAAAAAGTTTTTGTTCATTTGTTCTCGATTTTTTGGATTTGGTTAATGATTTTTTTATTTTTTTATTTTTTTTGGGGGGGGGGCCTTACTATGATTTTTCGAAGAGAGACTCCCCTTTGCCGTAAAACGCTCGACACCTAGAGTTATTTTCTATTTTAGCGAGGCGTGGCGGGGCGCTGAGTAGCCCGGGCGAGGTGTTTTCTCGTTGCTAAAGGGTCTTATCTTATCAACGGTGTCAAGTACATGAAAAAAAGAAACCTGTGATACCCACAGCAGCAGCAGCAGCAGCAGCAGCGCCGGTATGGTGGAGAGCCTGCGAGGCTCTTTCCTCAAAGGGACGAGGTCACTGGTCACGCCGCTGCAGCGTGCGCGCCGAATAAACGCGTCGAGGGAGCGCGCGCGTGCAGTGCATGCCGCGGGCAATTAGAGCCACCATGTACAACGTTGCGTTTGGGGGAAAAAAATAGCGTACGTGTCTCTTCGCTGATGATATGGTAATTTTCTCCTGCGCCTACAGCCCCGCTGACATTGGTGCAATCGTTCCAATCATCCAATCAAGTTCCAACTCACACAAAAAAGAAAAATACTTTTAAGTTCACGTTGCTGAGTAAGCTCAAACTACTGTGAAATTTCGAGGATTTAGCTCAGAGACCCTGAATGAAATCCCAAATAATAGTTTCGCGCAATATAACAAACGCACGCTGGGCCAGTTGGTGTAGGGGGAATTATTCGCCGAACCCTTCCGTCCCCGGGGACAGGACAGAGCACCGTGTAATTTCATTTTATTTCTCTGGCGGGCGGGTATTTCTGCGCCGCGCTCCGCTCCGCTCGGGTGCTCTGAGGCAGCTCTGGGCGCTCCGCGGCGGCAGAGAGCCCCGGTCTGGTCCCTCCGAAGATCCCTCTCGTGCCTCCGTCTTTGTCGCACTCACGGGGCCCCCGCCATCCCCAACATGGGGCACCACCATAGGTGCGACAAGGACGGAGGAACGGGAGCGATCTTCGGAATCAGCCTGCTGGCCAGACTATTCTCGTGCGTCCTGCATCCCGGCCCAGGCCGGCGCGGTGGGCACACACACGACCGGCGCACGCTAGCGCACGCGGTACCGAGCGAGTGCAAAACAGCAGCGCGCCGCGCCGCGAGGGTGCGTTCCACCGCCGCCTCCGCGTCACGACCCCGGGCACCATGAGGTAGGCAAATCGGTCACATATCGGTCGCACGACGCATATAGAAGCAGACAGAGACAAATAAGTGGTTATGGCGCATCGGCGCGATGCGCACTCGAGCCGCCTCGGTTTACCCTCCGAGTTATGGATAGGGGTGGGGCGGGGCGTGGCGGGGTGGGGCGGTCAGGGCGGGGCACTCGCTCTGGCGAAACGGCGCGTCAAAGAGGTGCCAAGCGGGGTGGGAGTGCTTTCAGTTTCCTGAAAACAAGGTTTTAAATCGCGAAGAGAAGGAAGGGCGTAAAATCCGCACCGCTGTGTGGCGTGTGAGTGTGGGTGGGTTGTTGTTGTTGTTGTTGTTGTTGTTGTTGTTGTTGTTGTTGTTGTTGTTGTTGTTGTTGTTGTTGTGTTGTTGTTGGTTGTTGGTGAGGAGGCTTTTTGCAGAAGTGCGGTGACACCTCGTATGACACGTCTACTCGGCTGATTAGAAAGCAGGACACCGCGGTCGGTGCTGTCCCACGCTCCGCGCTGCGTAATAGAATATTCCGCTGAACCTCGTCGTCGGAAGTCACGTGATTCTTATTGATTAATAGACAACCACGCAAAGACGCCTAAAAGAGAGGCAATTTTTTTTTAAAAAAACGTGTGTAGCCTGCACGACCTCGATCTGTATAGTGCCACGCGTTAACCCGTGTAGTTTCATTATTTTTCTACAATCAGATAATGCTGCTTTTAAGATCCAGTGAAATACCCCTCTTGAGTTTCCAAATAGCTCTTTGCCTAACATTTGCTGTTTGCGAACGTTCGCGAGGCCTAGCAGAACTGGGCCTATCGCCTTCCACCGCAAGGCAAAACAAAGCACTCAAGCGAGAGTAAACAAAATGGGGACATGAACAACAAGGTGCCCGTGTGAAACTCGAAAAGGGGGTTGAACCAAGTTCACCAACAAGAACGCAATAGACTATTTCAGCATTGGCGAAGTGAAGGACAAGGCGAAGAACAAGAGACCGGAAACAGTTGTTTTCCATCACCTCAATGTGCCCAAAACACTTAAATAAACTGTAGGTCGAATCGTTTAGATATTGTTTTATATTTTATTGAAGTTTTCATGAGCACTTGGGTTATAAAAAGCAACTGTTTCCGGTCTGTTGTTCTTCGCCTTGTTCTTTACTTCGCTGAGGCTGAAATAGTCTATTCATGCCTTGCGTTTAAAGTTTCGCGAATCTTAACCTTCCTCATTGTCGCGGTTAAGATTAAATAACATGCACCTGCACGAGTCGAATCAAGAAAGACCTTATGGCTGCAGCTTCTCGAAACTTTTCGAAATGCGGAGAGCTCGCTTTGTTTCTATCGCCACTTCCGCGGTTCTCATGCCGCGAGGAAAGCTTGCGCTGGTAACCGCGGGTGACTCATGGCGACTTTGTGTCATCACGCCACGCCGTCACCGGCACTCTCTCCCATGAGCTCTTACCTCCCCCCCCCCTCCCTCTCTCTCTCTCTCTCTCTCTCTCTCTCTCTCTCTCTCTCTCTCTGTCATTCCCTCATTTTCTATCCTGAAGAAAATGACGGAATGTTCCCAAAACAAAAATTATTGTAAAATTGCTGAAGAGTGCGGAAACCTCGTGGCCAGCCAGCGCCGCGCCTGCCACGCTGCGCCCGCTGCGGCGCGGCGTGCCGGCCCGGCTCGAGGGGCCCGGCTCGGGCCTGGCAGCGATCGGGCGCGCGCCCGGCTCGTAGTAAACAACACCCCCTCCGGGCCGCGCCACCCCTCCGCCCCGCCCCGCTGCCCCGCCCCCTCCACCGCCGCAGTGGCCGCAGTGCGCCGCCGGGCCGCGCCGGGCCGCGCTCGCCTATAAGAGAGCGAGCGTCGCGCCGGCCAGCATTACCCCGCCAGTGCTCCACTAGCATGTGCCTGTCCTGTGAAACTGCAGCCGCTGCCGCAGACCCGCCGGAAGAGAGTTCTGCACCCGCACCTGCAGTGCACTGAAGTGACTAGTGTCATCTTGGACTTGTGGTGTGACTGAGCCGAGCAGCCCCCCTCAGCGCTTTCGTGTTTGTGCTACTACTACTGCGCTCTGCTGCGCCCCTCTCGTCGTGTGTCGACGCATCTCGTTGGTTTCTGACCAGAGCTGTCCGCATCGCCGTCGCCCCCAAAGGATATTCCAGTTCGCCATCATGCCTGTCGAAATCGACGCGCCCACCCCTTACAACTTCAACAAGCGATACAGGTGAGGTGTGAGGACGAAAATTTCTGCGCCGCGCCCGCGTTTGAATTTCGGCGCGCGCACCCGCTCCTGGAGCTGGGGCGGGGGGCGAGGTCGCGCTCGTAAGAGCATGCGCTGCTGTGCTGTGTGGTGCGCTCCTTTGTTGTGTCTCAGCGCCAGCGCCAGCCTGTCCCTGATCAGTTGTGGCCTGAGATCCAGCCAAAGAATCACCCGAGAAATGTCTAGGGCTCTCGCAGGAGACTACATGAGGCTGCGAGCTGGTTCTCTGGCTTTGGATGGTCATACGTTTTGTACCATGCGTTGGTGTCAATGCTGCATTGTGAAGCGAAACTCGTGTGCAGGATTCTCACCTCATGTCGGCATGATTCGTACTTGTTATTTTGCCGAGCCCCTTCCGTCCGACCCACGGGACCCACGGGCAGCCATTGCCCCCACCAGGCCCTCCCCTGCCCCGCCCGCCCCGCCGCGCCCCGCGCTTGCTCGGGTCGGGCGGTCGGGCTCTCTCCTCTTCAGTCACTCTCCCACGCAACGCATCAGTTCAGTTCCATCGCAGAGCCCAGCCCAGACAGAGGCCCGACACTAGTCTGGCCCTAGCAAGCAGCCGTGCTCTTCCCTCTCAGCCTCGACGAGGCACATGTCGTAGACGCTTTCCGCTGCTGGTGCCCGAGGTCGCCGTCGTCGCGCTGGACGTCGTCTGCCGCAGGTAACCTCGCTCCAGTCATACGCGGTGTCTGTGCCAGTGGTCGGCCGGGCTGTTCGGGCATCCTTGAACTTGACCACCTTGGACGAGAGAGGCGGTGCCGGCGCTGCGAGCCTGGCCTGCGGTCTCGTTTCGACTTTCGCGGAACTCCTGTTCTTCTCCTCCTGTTTTGAACGAGCTGGACTGCTTCGCGAGGCGACTTCGCTGCCGCTCCCCTGGCGTCTCCGGGCTCCTCGGGGGGCTGCCTCCGCGGCAGGCACACACACGGCGTCTTTGTTGCTGTCGCTGGCCGCTCGCTAGGGGGCGGGGCGCCTGTTCGGAGGCAGCCGCCGCGGCCCGTCGCGTCCCGACCAGGACATCCGCAGCGGCGTTGCCGCACTGCCTGCTGGGCCGGGCCGGGCTGGACGGGCTGGGCTGGGCTGCTCTCCTGCGCGGCGCGTACAGGACCGCCAGCCGCTGAGCGCGAGACCGACTCTGAACACGGAAAAAAGAACACTGCTTTCTACTCGTGTTTAAGCATTCGAGAAGTATTCATTATTATAGTTTAGACGCGAGGCCGTTTGTCCTGGACGCAGACAAGCGATCAGCCAGTCTGGCGGCCGCGCCACGTCTTGGGCTTTCCCTTCCTTCCTGCCTGAACCAGGTGCTGTTTTCCGCGTCGCGTTTCCGGTTTTCTTCCGCCGCCCCTATTCGGCCCGTCGGCCCAAGGAAGTGGCGGCGCCTCACATATGACTTAGTTAGTGGCGGCTCAAGGCGAGGCCGCGGGACGGGCGGGGCGGGGCTCGCCGCTTTGCATACCCTGCCTGCCTCCTGCCTCCGCGGCACGGCGCTGCGCCCGCAATGCGGTGGGGGCCGCGGGGGGTGATCTCAGACCCGCGGCCGGGGCCGGGGCCGGGCCGGGCCGGGCCGCTGCCAGGACTCTGCTCGCAGCCGCGGCGGCCAAGGCTGCGCTTAGCACAGCGCGCTCGCACCGCACTGACATTGGGTCAGGTGTCCTGGCATCCCTGCGCTGCGGCGGGGTGCGGGTGAGAGGCCAGCTGCACCAACTGTCTCCCCCTCCCCCGCCAGCCCTGCTCAGCGTTTAGCGCTGTTTGCGATTTTTGATTTCGCCCCCCCCCCTCCACCCCTCTCTTTCGTTTCCATGAAGTCGCCTACCTCGACTTTCCACAGCTGTCCTGTCGTCCAGGGGCCCTTGCTAGAGCAGGGCCGAGTCGGCTTGCTGTGGCAGCTCCTCGATGCCCGCGATGGGATAAAGTCCTGGTTCGCGCCCCGTCTTTCCACCGGGAGTGCGGGGCGCGGGCGCCCTCGCCAGCCCAGCCGAGCGATTCCGAAGATCGCTTTCATACCTCTGTCCTCGTCGCACTCATGGAGCACTAACATGGCCAGCATAGGGCACCGCTGTTGGTGCAACAAGGACGGAGGGATGAGAGCGATCTTCTGAATCAGTCGGCAGGCCCCGGACCGGGCCGGGCCTAGAGATGTGTCGGATGTTGCAAGCACCCCTTCCCGTTCCCGGCTCCCTGGCCTGGCGCGGCGCGGACTCCGCTTTGCGCAACATTCTCTCCTCCCCGCGCACGGCGCGGGCCCCCGGGCCCCCAGCAGCGCCGCGCCGAACCGTTTTCCACCGCTCTGCTCTGGCCGCGGCAGACAGGGCGGGGTGAAAGGAGGGGTGGGGCGGCCCATGTCTGGCGCCGCTATGTCTGCCGCTGCCAGCACCGATACCTCGCAGATGCCCGCAAGGTGACCTCCCTGCCCTGGCCCGGCTCGGAGCCCGCTGCCCGCCATGGTGACCGCCCGGGACCTCCTTCCACCTGTCGCGCTCTCTCTCTGACCGGCGTCGTCGCCCTTGTCTCTGTTGCAGTGAGCCCGCTGTGTCCCCGAGGAAGCCGCCCATCATGAACAAGCTCTGTCGCCAAGTGAGCATCGAGAGCCCCGGGCCCACCATCAAGGACTGCGTGTTCAGCTTCGAAGTGCCCGTGCCCGACGTGCCGCCAAATGGCGCCCGTATCAGGGTGAGTAGCGCGGAACAGAGCAACGTCCCTCTTGTCCTTTTGCAATGCACCGAGTCCTCGACCCGGAGTCCGGACTCCTGCGACCCGGCTGGCTGGACGGGCCGAACCGGTTTTCTGTCCGTCATCAGGAACGAAAACTCGTGTTGGGCCTATTCCGTCCCGTTGCCGTCCTGTCCCGCCTGGACGCGCCGCGGCCCGGGGCAACGGGGTGGAAGGTTGGCCGCGTTTAAGGACAGCTGGACCTGGGCGCACCGCGCACCGGGGGCCTAGCTCCTGCTCCTGCCGAGTGATTCCGAAGATCGCCCGAAGATCGCTCTCGTGCCTCCGTCCTTGTCGCACCTGTGGCGGCGCCCTATGTCTGGGGTGGCACGGCCCCATGAGTGCGACAAGGACGGAGGTACGAGAGCGATCTTCTGAATCAGTCGGCAGGGCTGGCTGTGTGAGGGCCCGCGTGCTGGCCGCAGGACTCTCTCCCCGGGGGGCCGCGCCGCAGCGACCCGCAGGAGCGAGCGTCGTGCGAGAGAGAAAGAGAGAGAGAGAGAGAGGGAGGGAGGGAGCCTGGCGGATCAGCTGACGAGCACGTGAACACAGCGCTGCCGGCTTTGATCAATACCAGCTGATCACTCGGTGTTCACGTGGACAGCGAGCGCACCGCGCATGCGCCGGCTCGGTGCGGTGTGGCGTGGCGTCGTGTGGCGTCGCTCCACCCTTTCCCCCTCCCTCGCCTCTCCTCGTCCTGGCCAAGGAGCGCTTCCTCTCTCCTGCCCCCGGCCCATGCCCCGGCCCCGCCGCGCGCCTGCCTTCAGGCTCCTGCACGGCTGTGCAGCGTGGCAAAGCGCTCCACCTTCATGGCTGGCGAAAATTTGCGATTCCGAGTACCGACAAACTGCGGGCTGTTTTTTATTTGCCGCAAAATTCGTTCAGTTCCCTTTAGTGGTGTTGTTGCACCGAAACTCTCTTTTGTTTCTCCATCCTACCATGCTCTCGTTTGAGGCGCTACGCTAATGTGGTATCCCTCGTCCCGGGTCGCGTATCTCGCGAGAGGGAAGTCCCCGCGCAACCTGCTTGAGAAAAAAACACTGCTCAAGTGAACACGCGTCGCACTGGGGGAGGTGGGCCGCGGCTGACGCGCGGGGGCCGTGTCCACCCGACTCAATGGGGGAAGTCCTTTGGCCTGCAGGGCGATTCCGCACGCCGACTTCGTCTCTCTGTCCATGTTGCACTCACGGGGCAGTCCCATAAGGAGTGAGAGAGTAGACACTACTGAACGATACCCTGACTGACCGGGTCCCTCTCCTCTGTCCTGCAGGTGGTGTGTGCCGGGGCGTGCTACCGCATCCGCCGCTCGCCGTCCATCTCGTCCGTGTCCAGCACGGGCTCCGTGTCGAGCCTGAGCACGGAGCTGTCCATGGACCAGGGCCTGGGCGGCTCCGTGGTCGGCAGCCTGCCCGGCGGCAGCTTCAGCGGGCCTTGCGGCATGCCTCAGAGCCCTGCCCACCACGGCGTCCGCGACGGCGCTCTGTTCCCCGGCTACGAAGTGGCCGGCATCGTCGAGTCCCTCGGCGCCGAGGTGGAGGACAACTCCTCGATCCAGGAGGGCGACCGCGTCGTGCTGTACCCCTACGACGGCGTCCCCCATGGCTACGCCGAGTTCATCATCGTGCACGAGCTCAAGTACCTGGTCAAGATACCAGACTCCGTGCCGCTGCCTGTGGCAGCCATGCTGCCTACTGGCGCTCTGCTCGCCATGAACACCGTCTTCAACGCCCACCAATACGTCGAGGCCATCCTCCGCCAGCGCGGTGAGAATGGCGTGTGCAAGATCCTAATTGTTGGCACCGGTGGCCTCGCCCTCTGGGCCATGCGCATCGCCTCCCACCACTTCAAGGACACAAAGATGCGTGTCCAGCTTACAGTCGCCTCCCTGAAGGACGAGGGCTTCCTCATGGCCAAGGAGTTCAAGACGTGAGTGCTTTCTTTCACAAATTATCAAACCTGAACGTCTAAAAACAGCTTTCCTCTAACTGTGGCTTTAATTTACTTTACAGTGTCAATGTTGTTCAGTGGAGCGAGGACCTCTATGAACGCCAGCTCATTGAACGTACAATGGATGCCTGCAATGGCGAGGTTGACATTGTCATAGATTTTGGCACAACCTCCAGGAGCTTGCACAGGTCCCTTCAATGCCTGAGCAAGGTAAGGCTTAAAGCTTGTGCTGCTCTGCCCATGACATGTATTGGTTGTTTCTTTAGTAAACTAAACAAAATATTTTTGTCTCTGCAGGGTGGTGTAGTTTTTATGTGCTCAGAAGTTGCAGAGAAACTGATGCCTAAGTTTAGTCGTTTGGCAGATGAGCGACAACAGCGCATCAAGGCTGTGGATATGGGAACTATTGAGCAATTGCAAGAGTTAGTTAAACTTGTTGGAAATGGCGAGGTAAGTTTTTTTCCTGGAATCATGAAGAAAGAAATGAATCTGCGATACATTCATTCTGTCAGAACTTACACACTCTTTTGTTTTATAGATTGAACCACCACCACATACTGTTTTCCCTGCTGAAGAAGCTTGCAAAGTAATGGAGAAATTGTGCAATTCTGAGATCCAGGGGCGAGCCATCCTGCAGTTCTATGACGCTGACTAGATGAAAATGGAAGTTTCTGTCCAGAGCACGATCAACACAATTTCAAAATTGCATCAAAATTCTGTGAGTTGATACTCTTGGTATTGATATGAGCCATGCGAGTCAGATAACAATGGTTCATCATCGTCCATTGTAAATTTGATTGAAGATTTGGGTTGACCCCAAATTTTATCTGCTCCTTTGTAACGTTGGAGCTGTTATTTATGCAATTTTCGCTTTAATTAGACACATAAAATGATACTGGATTAGTATCACTAATTGTGAAATGTCAATATGTATACCAAAATGTTGGTCATTGGTACATTCAAATTACCTTAGTGAAATGCAGCTGCTTCTTATCCTTTATAGGGCATGCTGTTAAGGATTTCAGTTATCAGATGTTGCAATGACCCCCTACAAATTTAACATCTTATTTTTACAGTTTTAAATTTATTGTCAATTCTTTTTTGATTTGATAACTGAATACCAGTGTTGATATTCAGTTCATTATGCAATTTCACTGAAAAGGGTCTTTAGTAGACAATCCTTTATGTATTCTGTATGGTAGGTTCATTGTTGGATTGTGTTTTCTGGAAGAGCAGAGATGGAGAAAGCTTAGTGTGTATGACATCTAGTCCCCATTACTTGGTTGATAATGCACAGAATGCATACCTAATTATATTATCCAAATAGGTGAATAGTTAAAATTTCTGTTACTGGCCTGTACTTGCCTGTTCTTGTAAAATTAAGGTGTAACTTTCCAGGACAAGTGGAATATTTTTTTTTCCATGTTTCTTCCATCTGCATTCTGTGTACAGAGTAAAGAAGGGATATCAACCTTAAAGGAGCTGTAGTAATTGATGAATATTACAACAATGTGATAAATGTAAATGTATTAAATTATTTCTTGTTAAGTTAGTGTAAGCAAAGAATTAATTAATGTTTTCTTAATAAGTGATGGCTGAACATTCTGTATGTTCCAATCCAGAGATAATAGTGATTATGGATTTGCATGTGCATAGTACTATCATTTGAAATAGTTCCTAAGTTATCATATTCTCATCAGTTTCTCTTAGCCCATCACATTTTACTTCAAAACTTCATTTTATTTATGATCTCATTTCATGTCCTTCATTTAATTTGCCCATTTTGTCACTCCTGCATTTAATTTTATCACCTCTAAGTCTGAAGTCTGGTGATCTGTATTGGTCTTGCTGGTCTTAATTGGCTATTTCATTTTAGTCCCTAAACCAATTTTGACCAATACTAATGGAACTGTGGCATAATGTTTTCTACCTATATGGCTGTTTGAAGTGTCCCAATAGGTAAATTTCAGTATACCAAAATCTCAGCATTTTCAGTGCTGATCTTAATCATGCTTACTGTCTTCTAGATTTGAAATTTCATATTAATATGAATTTAGAAGAAACAGAAATTCCTTCAAGTTTCTTCTAAATTCATATATCATTTTTCATTTTTCAAGAAACTTTATTTACTCAATACTTTTTGACAGATGTAAATATGGATATTGAATGTTAGATTATATCACTTTTATGAGTGAGTATGTGTACTGACCTTTCTCTATTGTTTTGTTGATGAGAAGTTATGTTTGTCATCTATTTCAGTATTGTAAGAATGCTTCTTTATGTCAAGAATACTCAATTGTTCTCAAAATTCTGATCACTCTTCTTTGTATAAGGATTTTGTAATTTTAAGAGCTAAATTGACAACTGTCAAGCCAATTACAATTATATTCAAGACATGTTTGTAGAACATCAAAGACAAAGCAATAAAAATCATTACTGAAAATGTAATCAGTGTTCTTTTTTTCTACAGTCTTCAGAGAGGTTATACAGTCAGAAACTTACGTCCGCATGCGGAGCTTCGCTTATTTGACACGGAAATAGGTGAATGCATGTAGTTTTGGAAACAGGAAATCACGAGGATTATTTTATTATAAACGTATCACTTTTTTCGAGCAAATTAACTCGTTCACGTGAGTGAGACTAGCTGTGAGTAGAACTGAGCCTCCTTCCCTGCACATAAGGGGCCGCGTTTTTTTCGGGGGGGGGGGGTGTCTTTGTGTGTTTTCAATGAAAGTTAAGGCATTAATGCACGAATCCAATGGTTCGAGCGACGACGAAGAAGGTATGTTGCTGGGTTTAAATATGTTTACTTCTCTATTCCCTGCCCTGCGTTTATTTACTTGGTATGGTTTTTGTACATTTTCTGCTGAAGTCTGAAATTTTCTTACTAAATGAATTAAAGAAACCTCCAACTACTAACAACGTCGTAGCTGCGAATGTGCGAAGAGGAAGACTCACTCCTACTTACCACCACCCTCACTCACGTGAACGAGAGCGATCATAACTTTACACGCCCCTGAAGTGCAGAGCTTCCAAGACGACTCAGGGGGTGGGTGGGTTGCCTGCCGTCACGGCGCTGTCGCTCCACAGCAACGCAACGGCGGCTTAGCAGCGCTCGGCCCGCTTGGACGGCTCACGGCCCGGCTCGGCCGTGGTGGTGTTGCTGAAGGTGAATCCACAATACTGCTCATAGCTCATGCACTCATACGCTTATGTGGCTCATAAGTTCCTCGCATTCAACTATATGTTTTTGGTGAAAGTGGAAATTTAATATATTTCGAAGAGGCCATTTCACCAAATAAGTTCCCTAGTTTGCCTTCTTACACTTCGCACTCAGAAATGAGAGGAACTTATGAGCTGCATAAGCGCATGAGCTATTAGCTATGAGCAGTATTGCGGATTCACCTTAAGTTATCATAATGTCATTGTCGATAGGTTCTAATGAATAAAACAGATATTGCAATCCGAATCACCGAAATTCTGAAGTAATTGTTGTTATTTTCAAAATGCCGAACCCTCAGAACACGCACGCGCGCTCCTGGAGTGGTGAGCTTCCAAATCGACTCAGGAGGTGGGTGGGTTGCCTACCGTCACGTCGCTGTCGCTCCACAGCAACGCAATATGGCAGCTTAGCAGCGCTCGGCCCGCTTGGACGGCTCGACTTGGCTCTTGGCTCGGCTCGGCGCTCAGCTCGGCTCGGGCAGAGAAGGAGAATACGTTGGAATCCTAATGGATAGGCAACCCATTCGACGCCAGCCCGCGCCTGCATGTTTGAGAGAAAATCGTGCGAAACGAGCCGTATTCGACCCGGAGTTCAGAAGAGGCGAGGAGGTAACCTCCTCGAAATCGACGCCTGGTACCAGAAGATTTTCGGAAGCTATGTGGTGCTTGCAGTGGCGCTGTGAGCAGAAGTCTATTAGCCCAGGAACATTAGACAAAATAAGGCCCTGACCCGGACAAAATTCGCAACAGTGGGGAACTTTCAGGGCTTGTAGTAGGTGGTCTTGGGAGTACTCCCACCGAGTTCCCCTAAAATCGGTCCACCCGTTCACCCGTGAGGGCCGTTCAAAGTCCGCCATTTTGGATTTCTACGCTGAAACGGTTTTTCGCCTATATCTTCTAAACTATTTGTGGCATCAAAGTGAGCTAGTGCTCATATTGTTTCTTACACTCTGTTCTACAAGAATGATTACATGCATTTTCCTCTAAAATCTGTCGTACACTGCTAAAAAAATACAAATGCTGGAAGTTTTGAATTTTTTAAAACTCATAATTTTCTTTTTGGTCGATTTGCGGGAAAATGACTGCTCCAATCGAAAAATTATGTTTTCTAAATGTTGAAGAGCGTTTCCTGAGGATTTTAAATCACATAAGGAAGTCTTTGTTACGTTCACCGGTCGCCGCCAGCGAGGCGCGAACGCTCGACCGCGCAGCTTTGGACTGCCTCCCCGACGACGGCTAGCGGCTGGCGGCTCTGAGATATTTCTCAGAATATATCCTAAAATAACAGAGATACCGAGATCATCGGAAGCGCAAATTGAACCTCGCACTAAAATAGATCAGACTTCGTCGACTTTTAAGGATATTTTTCACTATTCCTGAGGAATAGTAGGCCGGGCGCTTTTGACGCGTGGGGTGCGGTCAGGCTCGTTGGGAAAATTGGTGTTTTGAGAGATACAGTGTGGTTTATGAGTATTTTGAATCCTTACAGAATCAGCAACACCGGGGAACTTTTACAGCTTGTTGTAGACAGTTTTGGGAGTCCCCCCACCAAGTTCCCCTAAAATTGGACTGATCGTTCACCCGTGACGGGTGTTCACAATTCATAGTTTTTGTTCTCTTTGGAGTAAAAAGGATTTTGGCTCTAACTTCTTATCTATACATGCTATTGGGGCGTTCGAGTGCCCCCTTTGCTTTACTATAAGCGCGCAATATAATTGATTATCAGTGCTTTTTACGAAAAACAATTACTTCGCTTTAAAAAAGCAAAACTGTCAAAAATATAATTTAAAAAAAAACCCTCAAATATTGGATTCCACTCATTTGCCAAAAACTGACTAATCTAATCGAAAACTTGTATCAAACGAATGTCGTAGAGTGATTCGTAACGATTCCGAATCACATACTGAAGGCTTGGTTTGCTTTAAACCGTCGCTGCCAGTGGGACGCGAACGCGCGTCCACGCGACCACCAACTGTCTTCCTCCAAGCTACTTGAGGCCGCCCGGGCAGGGGTTTCTTCGAATATCTTCGGAACTATGTGAGATAGAAAAGTGATCGAAAGTGCAGTTTACTCCTCGTCGTGTTGGGAATGTAAGCAACTCAAACATAGCCCCTGTCGTCCCGAACCCAACTCCACACACTTCCTAACAACGGCATTGTAAAAAAAAATTAATTCCCCGAGAAATTGTTTTTCTGCCGTAATTTTGGGTTTATTTGTGCTGAAAACGATTTCATGTGATCAAATCATTTTGCGCGACAATTACTTTAAAAATTGTCATGACCTATGTTTAGTAAAAATGAAGAATACGCCGTCAAAACGTAAAAATAGTCAAAAAATAAGAGGGCTAAAATAATTAAAATTATTGTTGGCTAGTGTGTGGAGTTGGGTTCGGGACGACAGGGGCTATGTTTGAGTTGCTTACATTCCCAACACGACGAGGAGTAAACTGCACTTTCGATCACTTTTCTATCTCACATAGTTCCGAAGATATTCGAAGAAACCCCTGCCCGGGCGGCCTCAAGTAGCTTGGAGGAAGACAGTTGGTGGTCGCGTGGACGCGCGTTCGCGTCCCACTGGCAGCGACGGTTTAAAGCAAACCAAGCCTTCAGTATGTGATTCTGAATCGTTACGAATCACTCTACAACATTCGTTTGATACAAGTTTTCGATTAGATTAGTCAGTTTTTGGCAAATGAGTGGAATCCAATATTTGAGGGTTTTTTTTTAAATTATATTTTTGACAGTTTTGCTTTTTTAAAGCGAAGTAATTGTTTTTCGTAAAAAGCACTGATAATCAATTATATTGCGCGCTTATAGTAAAGCAAAGG
The DNA here is from genome assembly GCA_029379305.1 of Frankliniella fusca. Lineage (NCBI taxonomy): Eukaryota > Metazoa > Arthropoda > Insecta > Thysanoptera > Thripidae > Frankliniella > Frankliniella fusca. Next base: position 822,338 of record JAHWGI010001416.1, read on the forward strand.
GGGCACTCGAACGCCCCAATAGCATGTATAGATAAGAAGTTAGAGCCAAAATCCTTTTTACTCCAAAGAGAACAAAAACTATGAATTGTGAACACCCGTCACGGGTGAACGATCAGTCCAATTTTAGGGGAACTTGGTGGGGGGACTCCCAAAACTGTCTACAACAAGCTGTAAAAGTTCCCCGGTGTTGCTGATTCTGTAAGGATTCAAAATACTCATAAACCACACTGTATCTCTCAAAACACCAATTTTCCCAACGAGCCTGACCGCACCCCACGCGTCAAAAGCGCCCGGCCTACTATTCCTCAGGAATAGTGAAAAATATCCTTAAAAGTCGACGAAGTCTGATCTATTTTAGTGCGAGGTTCAATTTGCGCTTCCGATGATCTCGGTATCTCTGTTATTTTAGGATATATTCTGAGAAATATCTCAGAGCCGCCAGCCGCTAGCCGTCGTCGGGGAGGCAGTCCAAAGCTGCGCGGTCGAGCGTTCGCGCCTCGCTGGCGGCGACCGGTGAACGTAACAAAGACTTCCTTATGTGATTTAAAATCCTCAGGAAACGCTCTTCAACATTTAGAAAACATAATTTTTCGATTGGAGCAGTCATTTTCCCGCAAATCGACCAAAAAGAAAATTATGAGTTTTAAAAAATTCAAAACTTCCAGCATTTGTATTTTTTTAGCAGTGTACGACAGATTTTAGAGGAAAATGCATGTAATCATTCTTGTAGAACAGAGTGTAAGAAACAATATGAGCACTAGCTCACTTTGATGCCACAAATAGTTTAGAAGATATAGGCGAAAAACCGTTTCAGCGTAGAAATCCAAAATGGCGGACTTTGAACGGCCCTCACGGGTGAACGGGTGGACCGATTTTAGGGGAACTCGGTGGGAGTACTCCCAAGACCACCTACTACAAGCCCTGAAAGTTCCCCACTGTTGCGAATTTTGTCCGGGTCAAATCCTAATGTTCCTGGGCTATATGGTCTAGTGGTTAGAGCAGCGGGCACCTGCTAGGTGGCTCTCGGGTTCGAACCCGAGCGCCGCAGGCATATTGCTCTTTTCCTTTTTTTCTCTTTTTTTATTTTTAGCAACGGTCTTGGGAGAGAAGAAGAATACTTTTTTTTTTCCCTCGAGTTGTATGATGCTTTAAATAGCTTATCCCCTCGATGCATCTTTTTGGCCGTAAAAGAGTGACACGGAAAAGATAATTCTTCTGTGCCGCGCGGGGCCCGTCCAGGCCGGTAGATAGGGATTCCTATTCGCATCGACAAGATGTGTGCGAACCGACAGCCTAGTGGTTAGCATACCAGTCCCCCGTCCCAAACCATCTAGGCTGTCGGGACGCTTTTGTCGTGTTCGAATCTCGGTCGACAGCAATTTTTTTTTAGCCGATTTTCGGATTATTTCACCTTTGGGGGTTGGTCGTGAGGTGCACCAGAGTCCGCCTGCACAACCCCCGTCAGTTTTAAGAAAATTAATTTTTCCATCAAAATCATTAAAAATGCAAAGGCTGGAAATTTGACCAAAAATCGATAGTCTCAGATCACGCTGAAATTCACAGCGAATCCTCTGTAGGCACTGCGAAACATACATCAGTAGCCAGAAGCACGATACCGTTCTTGGTTAGGGAGAAATTCGGAATCCTATTCGGAAAGTAAAACTCTTCTGCGCTCGCCGGGCCCGTCCAGGCCAGGCCGGTAGATAGAGATTCCGATTCGCATCGACAAGGTGTGTGCGATCCGACAGCCTAGTGGTTAGCATACCCGTCCCCCGTCCCAAACCAACTAGGCTGTCGGGTCGCTTTTGTCGTGTTCGAATCTCGGTCGATCCCCCATTTTTTTTGACGATTTTCGGATGATTTCACCCTCGGGGGTTGGTCTGGGGGTGCACTAGAGTTCACCTGGACACGATACCGTTCTAGGTTTGGGAGAAATTCGCTCTTTACGCGAGGAATAGTGAATTGTTCAATCGGCGCCTAATGGATAGGCAACCCATTCGACGCCAGCCCGCGCCTGCATGTTTGAGAGAAAATCGTGCGAAACGAGCCGTATTCGACCCGGAGTTCAGAAGAGGCGAGGAGGTAACCTCCTCGAAATCGACGCCTGGTACCAGAAGATTTTCGGAAGCTATGTGGTGCTTGCAGTGGGGCTGTGAGCAGTGTTCTGTGGTCTAGTGGTTACAGCAGCGGGCTTCTTCTAGGAGGCTCTCGGGTTCGAACCCGAGCGCCGCAGACATATTGCTCTTTTCCTTTTTTTCTCTTTTTTTATTTTTAGCAACGGTCTTGGGAGGGAAGAAGAATACTTTTTTTCCCTCGAGTTGTACGATGCTTTAAATAGCTTATCCCCTCGATGCATATTTTTGGCCGTAAAAGAGTGACACGGAAAAGATAATTCTTCTGTGCCGCGCGGGGCCCGTCCAGGCCGGTAGATAGGGATTCCTATTCGCAACGACAAGATGTGTGCGAACCGACAGCCTAGTGGTTAGCATACCAGTCCCCCGTCCCAAACCATCTAGGCTGTCGGGACGCTTTTGTCGTGTTCGAATCTCGGTCGACAGCAATTTTTTTTTAGCCGATTTTCGGATTATTTCACCTTTGGGGGTTGGTCGTGAGGTGCACCAGAGTCCGCCTGCACAACCCCCGTCAGTTTTAAGAAAATTAATTTTTCCATCAAAATCATTAAAAATGCAAAGGCTGGAAATTTGACCAAAAATCGATAGTCTCAGATCACGCTGAAATTCACAGCGAATCCTCTGTAGGCACTGCGAAACATACATCAGTAGCCAGAAGCACGATACCGTTCTTGGTTAGGGAGAAATTCGGAATCCTATTCGGAAAGTAAAACTCTTCTGCGCTCGCCGGGCCCGTCCAGGCCAGGCCGGTAGATAGAGATTCCGATTCGCATCGACAAGGTGTGTGCGATCCGACAGCCTAGTGGTTAGCATACCCGTCCCCCGTCCCAAACCAACTAGGCTGTCGGGTCGCTTTTGTCGTGTTCGAATCTCGGTCGATCCCCCATTTTTTTTTGACGATTTTCGGATGATTTCACCCTCGGGGGTCGGTCTGGGGGTGCACTAGAGTTCACCTGGACACGATACCGTTCTAGGTTTGGGAGAAATTCGCTCTTTACGCGAGGAATAGTGAATTGTTCAATCGGCGCCTAATGGATAGGCAACCCATTCGACGCCAGCCCGCGCCTGCATGTTTGAGAGAAAATCGTGCGCAACGAGCCGTATTCGACCCGGAGTTCAGAAGAGGCGAGGAGGTCACCTCCTCGAAATCGACACCTGGTACCAGAAGATTTTCGGAAGCTATGTGGTGCTTGTAGTGGCACTGTAAGCAGAAGTCTGTGGTCTAGTGGTTAGAACAGCGGGCACCTGCTAGGAGGCTCTCGGGTTCGAACCCGAGCGCCGCAGACATATTGCTCTTTTCCTTTTTTTTCTCTTTTTTTATTTTTAGCAACGGTCTTGGGAGAGAAGAAGAATACCTTTTTTTTTTCCCCTCGAGTTGTATGATGCTTTAAGTAGCTTATCCCCTCGATGCATCATTTTGGCCGTAAAAGAGTGACACGGAAAAGATAATTCTTCTGTGCCGCGCGGGGCCCGTCCAGGCTGGTAGATAGGGATTCCTATTCGCATCGATAAGGTGTGTGCGAACCGACAGCCTAGTGGTTAGCGTCCCAGTCCCCCGTCCCAAACTATCTAGGCTGTCGGGACGCTTTTGGGTTCGGTTCGTATCTTGGTCGATTATATTTTTTTTATTCGCCGCTTTTCGGATGATTTTACCCTCGGGGGCTGGTCTCTGGGTGCACTAGAGATCCCCTGCACAAACCTCGTCATTTTGGAAGAAACTTTTTTTTGGACTAAAATCATTTAAAATGCAAAGGCTATAGCCTTCGAAAATTTGACCATAAATCGATAGTCTCAGATCACGCTGAAATTCACAGGGAATCCTCTGTAGGCACTGCGAAACATACATCAGTAGCCAGAAGCACGATACCGTTCTTGGTTAGGGAGAAATTCGGAATCCTATTCGGAAAGTAAAACTCTTCTGCGCTCGCCGGGCCCGTCCAGGCCAGGCCGGTAGATAGAGATTCCGATTCGCATCGACAAGGTGTGTGCGATCCGACAGCCTAGTGGTTAGCATACCCGTCCCCCGTCCCAAACCAACTAGGCTGTCGGGTCGCTTTTGTCGTGTTCGAATCTCGGTCGATCCCCCATTTTTTTTTGACGATTTTCGGATGATTTCACCCTCGGGGGTCGGTCTGGGGGTGCACTAGAGTTCACCTGGACACGATACCGTTCTAGGTTTGGGAGAAATTCGCTCTTTACGCGAGGAATAGTGAATTGTTCAATCGGCGCCTAATGGATAGGCAACCCATTCGACGCCAGCCCGCGCCTGCATGTTTGAGAGAAAATCGTGCGAAACGAGCCGTATTCGACCCGGAGTTCAGAAGAGGCGAGGAGGTAACCTCCTCGAAATCGACGCCTGGTACCAGAAGATTTTCGGAAGCTATGTGGTGCTTGCAGTGGGGCTGTGAGCAGTGTTCTGTGGTCTAGTGGTTACAGCAGCGGGCTTCTTCTAGGAGGCTCTCGGGTTCGAACCCGAGCGCCGCAGACATATTGCTCTTTTCCTTTTTTTCTCTTTTTTAATTTTAGCAACGGTCTTGGGAGAGAAGAAGAATACTTTTTTTTCCCTCGAGTTGTATGATGCTTTAAATAGCTTATCCCCTCGATGCATCTTTTTGGCCGTAAAAGAGTGACACGGAAAAGATAATTCTTCTGTGCCGCGCGGGGCCCGTCCAGGCCGGTAGATAGGGACTCCTATTCGCATCGATAAGGTGTGTGCGAACCGACAGCCTAGTGGTTAGCGTCCCAGTCCCCCGTCCCAAACTATCTAGGCTGTCGGGACGCTTTTGGGTTCGGTTCGTATCTTGGTCGATTATATTTTTTTTATTCGCCGCTTTTCGGATGATTTTACCCTCGGGGGCTGGTCTCTGGGTGCACTAGAGATCCCCTGCACAAACCTCGTCATTTTGGAAGAAACTTTTTTTTGGACTAAAATCATTTAAAATGCAAAATGCAAAAAATGCCTTCGAAATTTGACCATAAATCGATAGTCTCAGATCACGCTGAAATTCACAGGGAATCCTCTGTAGGCACTGCGAAACATACATCAGTAGCCAGAAGCACGATACCGTTCTTGGTTAGGGAGAAATTCGGAATCATATTCGGAAAGTAAAACTCTTCTGCGCTCGCCGGGCCCGTCCAGGCCAGGCCGGTAGATAGAGATTCCGATTCGCATCGACAAGGTGTGTGCGATCCGACAGCCTAGTGGTTAGCATACCCGTCCCCCGTCCCAAACCAACTAGGCTGTCGGGTCGCTTTTGTCGTGTTCGAATCTCGGTCGATCCCCCATTTTTTTTGACGATTTTCGGATGATTTCACCCTCGGGGGTCGGTCTGGGGGTGCACTAGAGTTCACCTGGACACGATACCGTTCTAGGTTTGGGAGAAATTCGCTCTTTACGCGAGAAATAGTGAATTGTTCAATCGGCGCCTAATGGATAGGCAACCCATTCGACGCCAGCCCGCGCCTGCATGTTTGAGAGAAAATCGTGCGAAACGAGCCGTATTCGACCCGGAGTTCAGAAGAGGCGAGGAGGTAACCTCCTCGAAATCGACGCCTGGTACCAGAAGATTTTCGGAAGCTATGTGGTGCTTGCAGTGGGGCTGTGAGCAGAAGTCTGTGGTCTAGTGGTTAGAGCAGCGGGCTTCTTCTAGGAGGCTCTCGGGTTCGAACCCGAGCGCCGCAGTCATATTGCTCTTTTCCTTTTTTTCTCTTTTTTTATTTTTAGCAACGGTCTTGGGAGAGAAGAAGAATACTTTTTTTTCCCTCGAGTTGTATGATGCTTTAAATAGCTTATCCCCTCGATGCATCTTTTTGGCCGTAAAAGAGTGACACGGAAAAGATAATTCTTCTGTGCCGCGCGGGGCCCGTCCAGGCCGGTAGATTGGGATTCCTATTCGCATCGACAAGATGTGTGCGAACCGACAGCCTAGTGGTTAGCATACCAGTCCCCCGTCCCAAACCATCTAGGCTGTCGGGACGCTTTTGTCGTGTTCGAATCTCGGTCGACAGCAATTTTTTTTTAGCCGATTTTCGGATTATTTCACCTTTGGGGGTTGGTCGTGAGGTGCACCAGAGTCCGCCTGCACAACCCCCGTCAGTTTTAAGCAAATTAATTTCTCCATCAAAATCATTAAAAAAGCAAAGGCTATAGCCTTTGGAAATTTGACCAAAAATCGATAGTCTCAGATCACGCTGAAATTCACAGGGAATCCTCTGTAGGCACTGCGAAACATACATCAGTAGCCAGAAGCACGATACCGTTCTTGGTTAGGGAGAAATTCGGAATCATATTCGGAAAGTAAAACTCTTCTGCGCTCGCCGGGCCCGTCCAGGCCAGGCCGGTAGATAGAGATTCCGATTCGCATCGACAAGGTGTGTGCGATCCGACAGCCTAGTGGTTAGCATACCCGTCCCCCGTCCCAAACCAACTAGGCTGTCGGGTCGCTTTTGTCGTGTTCGAATCTCGGTCGATCCCCCATTTTTTTTGACGATTTTCGGATGATTTCACCCTCGGGGGTCGGTCTGGGGGTGCACTAGAGTTCACCTGGACACGATACCGTTCTAGGTTTGGGAGAAATTCGCTCTTTACGCGAGAAATAGTGAATTGTTCAATCGGCGCCTAATGGATAGGCAACCCATTCGACGCCAGCCCGCGCCTGCATGTTTGAGAGAAAATCGTGCGAAACGAGCCGTATTCGACCCGGAGTTCAGAAGAGGCGAGGAGGTAACCTCCTCGAAATCGACGCCTGGTACCAGAAGATTTTCGGAAGCTATGTGGTGCTTGCAGTGGGGCTGTGAGCAGAAGTCTGTGGTCTAGTGGTTAGAGCAGCGGGCTTCTTCTAGGAGGCTCTCGGGTTCGAACCCGAGCGCCGCAGTCATATTGCTCTTTTCCTTTTTTTCTCTTTTTTTATTTTTAGCAACGGTCTTGGGAGAGAAGAAGAATACTTTTTTTTCCCTCGAGTTGTATGATGCTTTAAATAGCTTATCCCCTCGATGCATCTTTTTGGCCGTAAAAGAGTGACACGGAAAAGATAATTCTTCTGTGCCGCGCGGGGCCCGTCCAGGCCGGTAGATTGGGATTCCTATTCGCATCGACAAGATGTGTGCGAACCGACAGCCTAGTGGTTAGCATACCAGTCCCCCGTCCCAAACCATCTAGGCTGTCGGGACGCTTTTGTCGTGTTCGAATCTCGGTCGACAGCAATTTTTTTTTAGCCGATTTTCGGATTATTTCACCTTTGGGGGTTGGTCGTGAGGTGCACCAGAGTCCGCCTGCACAACCCCCGTCAGTTTTAAGCAAATTAATTTCTCCATCAAAATCATTAAAAAAGCAAAGGCTATAGCCTTTGGAAATTTGACCAAAAATCGATAGTCTCAGATCACGCTGAAATTCACAGCGAATCCTCTGTAGGCACTGCGAAACATACATCAGTAGCCAGAAGCACGATACCGTTCTAGTTTAGGGAGAAATTCGGAATCCTATTCGGAAAGTAAAACTCTTCTGCGCTCGCCGGGCCCGTCCAGGCCAGGCCGGTAGATAGAGATTCCGATTCGCATCGACAAGGTGTGTGCGATCCGACAGCCTAGTGGTTAGCATACCCGTCCCCCGTCCCAAACCAACTAGGCTGTCGGGTCGCTTTTGTCGTGTTCGAATCTCGGTCGATCCCCCATTTTTTTTGACGATTTTCGGATGATTTCACCCTCGGGGGTTGGTCTGGGGGTGCACTAGAGTTCACCTGGACACGATACCGTTCTAGGTTTGGGAGAAATTCGCTCTTTACGCGAGGAATAGTGAATTGTTCAATCGGCGCCTAATGGATAGGCAACCCATTCGACGCCAGCCCGCGCCTGCATGTTTGAGAGAAAATCGTGCGAAACGAGCCGTATTCGACCCGGAGTTCAGAAGAGGCGAGGAGGTAACCTCCTCGAAATCGACGCCTGGTACCAGAAGATTTTCGGAAGCTATGTGGTGCTTGTAGTGGCACTGTGAGCAGAAGTCTGTGGTCTAGTAGTTAGAGCAGCGGGCACCTGCTAGGAGGCTCTGGGGTTCGAACCCGAGCGCCGCAGACGTACCCTCGTAAAAAAGTTTTATAAAAACTAACGAATTTTTATATATATTTTACAACTTTTTTATATTTTTTTAATAAAAGGCATATTTTTTATTACTTTGCTATAAAGCGTTATAACTTTTTATTACATGGCATGACTTTGTTATAAAGAGTTAATTTCATCTTATAACATTTTATAAATGATTTTAATAACATTTTTTAACTGGGCCTCTTTGTCTTACTTGTTATAAAAGAGTAATGACTTCTTGTAACATCTTATCAAAGTGCCCTTTATAAAAATCTTGTTTTTTATAAAATGTTATGAGACACTAAAAAAATGTTATAAGATGGTTTATAAAAGAGGTATTAGCTGAGTACGTTTAATTACGTGTTATAAGAGCTATGTAGTTTTCTTATTACATGCAATAAAGTGAAACAAAATGTGGCACCCTAGGAACTCTAACGCCGCTGTTCGTTACATTTTATAAAAGCATTATTACTTGTTATAACCTGGTAATAACATAGAACTTATAGTACAATGACATTGGGTACCGTCGCCTCCTTCATCACGAAGCCTCCGTAGTCTAGTGGATAAGGCATCGGAGCAGGAACCCGAAGGTCCCAGGTTCGAATCCAGGTAACAGCAAGGTAAGAAATTGGTTTAATCTAAAGTATAAGTGTTGAGCGATAACGAACGAGGCTTCAGGTGAAATGTGGGAGTAACAAGTGCGTTGCCAGGCAGGAAACTTGCAGTACAATTTTGAAAGGGCCACGATTTCACTACAGCTTATTACCTCTTCATAAACTCTGACTTTATAAACATTTTATAAACGAATTTATAAATTTCTAGTTACTAAGTAATTAGTTTTTTATAACTCAGTAACTAGTTTCTAATAAGAATCTTATAAGATTTTGTTTATAAAAATCTTGTAAAAATTTTGTAAAATTTTAATGAAGTTTTCATAAAATTTTATAAAAACCATTTTACGAGGGTATTGCTCTTTTCCTTTTTTTCTCTTTTTTTATTTTTAGCAACGGTCTTGGGAGAGAAGAAGAATACCTTTTTTTCCCCTCGAGTTGTATGATGCTTTAAATAGCTTATCCCCTCGATGCATCTTTTTGGCCGTAAAAGAGTGACACGGAAAAGATAATTCTTCTGTGCCGCGCGGGGCCCGTCCAGGCCGGTAGATAGGGATTCCTATTCGCATCGATAAGGTGTGTGCGAACCGACAGCCTAGTGGTTAGCGTCCCAGTCCCCCGTCCCAAACTATCTAGGCTGTCGGGACGCTTTTGGGTTCGGTTCGTATCTTGGTCGATTATATTTTTTTTTATTCGCCGCTTTTCGGATGATTTTACCCTCGGGGGCTGGTCTCTGGGTGCACTAGAGATCCCCTGCACAAACCTCGTCATTTTGGAAGAAACTTTTTTTTGGACTAAAATCATTTAAAATGCAAAGGCTATATAGCCTTCGGAAATTTGACCAAAATTCGAAAGTCTCCGAACACGCCCAAATCAATAGGGAATATTCTTTACGCGCTGGGAAACATAAATCAGTCGCCAGAAGCACGATACTGGTCTTGGTTTGGGAGAAATTCGCTTTTTACGCGATGGAAAATGAATTGTGGAATGGGCGCCGGATGGATAGGCAACCCATTCGACGCCAGACCCTTTGAGCGAAAACCGTGAAAAAGCGGCTCGCCAAGCCTAACTGTACGCGGAGCTCAGCAGAGGCGAGGAGGTTACCTCCTCGAAATCGACTCCTGGTACCAGAAGCTTATCGGAAGCTAAGTTATGTTTTGCTTGCAGTGTTCATGCAGTGTTACAGACAGCACAAGTCTGTGGTCCAGTGGATAGGGCAACGGAGAACTGCCCCAAAGGCGCTCGGTTTAAACCCGACTGAAATAATAATAGTTTTCCCTTCTTTAATTTAGCGACGTTGTTGGCGAAGGAGTAGAATTCCTTGTTTCAGTTGAGGTGTATAATGCTTTAAATAACTTATCCTTTTGATGCATTTTGGTATGCATTTTGACATTTCACAATTAGAGATACTAATCCAGTATCATTTTAGTTGTCTAATTAAAGCGAAAATTGCATAAATTACAGCTCCAACGTTACAAAGTAGCAGATAAAATTTGGGGTCAGCCCAAATCTTCAATCAAATTCACAATGGACGATAATGAACCATTGTTATCTGACTGGCATGGCTCATATCAATACCAAGAGTATCAACTCACAGAATTTTGATGCAATTTTGAAATTGTGTTGATCGTGCTCTGGACAGAAACTTCCATTTTCATCTAGTCAGCATCATAGAACTGCAGGATGGCTCACCCCTGGTTCTCAGAATTGCACAATTTCTCCATTACTTTGCAAGCGACTTCAGCAGGGAAAACAGAATGTGTTGGTGGTTCAATCTATAAAACCACAGAGTGTGTAAGTTCTGACAGAATGAATGTATCGCAGATTCATTTCTGTCTTCATGATTCCAGGAAAAAACTTACCTCGCCCTTTCCAACAAGTTTAACTAACTCTTGCAGTTGCTCAATAGTTCCCATATCCACAGCCTTGATGCGCTGTTGTTGCTCATCTGCCAAGCGGCTAAACTTAGGCATCAGTTTCTCTGCAACTTCTGAGCACATTAAAACTACACCACCCTGCAGAGACCAAATTATTTCGTTTAGTTTACTACACTATTCATAAACTACTCATAAATGATGGGTAGCGATGGGTCCCTCACATAGTTTACCCGAATGACAACAAAGTTCTAGAATATGTTTTTAAGGCAATACTAAACTTCCAATGTAAATTTCACAAACTCAAATCATTTACAGCAAAATCTGAAATGATGAGTGATGGGTTCCAGGAGAGTCACCTTATAGGTATCACAACTGCCCTTTCTTATGCCTACGCTACCTTAGCTGTCAAGACAATATGACTACAAATTCCGTTCGCTCATCTTCCCCCTTAATTGTTTTATCATTTTGGGGTTCTTTTTTACGGGCCTAAAAATTGTGTTTTCGTCAAACTTTTCAAGAAAACAACAGGAAATCGTCTCCTGGAATTCCATTTTAAATGGATTGTTGATTGTCTTTGAAATGTATTAGTTTGGTAGTTTCTTTGAAGTTTAGCTTTACTTCACTAATCTTGGCATACAACTAAAAAAAAATATACCATTCTACAGTTGTTCTTAGCCACAGTTTAGCTTCACTTATTTGATTTTGACTGTAGCATCACACACAAACATTGAATTGTTTTGGTTTCAATTCTAAAAATTACAGCTTTTCCAGATAGATATATCAAGTAGCTCAGACATAGCAATTTATAAGAAATGTCTATTCAATGCGAGAGTGCACTTATTTCTAGTGTACTTCCTTGGATTTTATAAGCGTGCTCCCTTTAATCTAATTTTTTCACAAAATAAACAAACAAAAATTTTGGTGTTGAATAAAACAAAGTTTTAATAAACAGTAAAGTATGTATCTTTCAGACAAACATTACAAAGTAATCACAGTACACATATAAAATAAAAAATTTTGCTCATATTTTTATAGAGCAAAATACAATTACGTTCTAGAACTCAGTTGAGTCGGCGAACAACTTTTAGGCCATGACCTGAATGCAGGAATGCATTCCGTACTGAGAATCGTAAGATGTCTCTCCAATAGAAATAGGGATACAGAAATTAGAATGATAAAGTATGGGTAAATTTAATTTGATTTAGTTATGGTATTTGCAGAGGGCAATACACAAAAATCTTGTTGATTGATTGATTATGACCAAAATTTTAAAAGTTGGAGAGTACAAACACAAATGAATCAATAATAATGTAGAAAAGTATAAATTCATTTAAATAACAACAATGTGATAACAAAGAACTATCAAAGCTACATTCTATTTAAAAAATCAATATCTTGATCAAGGACAAATGAGAGGTTTTTTATCGAGTTACAGTAAATGAAAATCATGGAACTGTAGCAAGACAAATAAATAGGGATGAAATTATAGCTCAAAGTTGAAAGATGTATGTATGAGACATACTTTCACAGACCATAAAACTTTAACACTATACAAAGGACGGTTCACCTTAAGTGATAAGGAGTCGTGCCACATGAAAATTGTCTATGGTCACCCCTATTACACAAAATTTAACAAAATATAAATAGTTAACATTCCATCAGGTACAATTTTAGGCCATTCTGCACAAAATGGTACTTTCGACCAGAACATTAGTTTTATCTCAATTTATACCAATAAATGCTAAACAAATGACCCCTGAGGACAAAATTCTTAACAAAACTTTGATAATGTAATATGGTTGGAATGCATAAGAGCCATATTAGAGTTCTAGGTCTGGGTGCAAAGATTTTCAAGATTTTCAATTAAATGTCATGCAGAAGTATTTAAGACAGGCTTCATGCAGTAAAAAGTCTGTCCACTTTGTTAGTAGCAGAATTAATCAATCATTTTACAAATGGTTCTTTTGAGATTGGACCCATTTGTAAGATCCATAGTATTTAAACCCATGTTTCTTGACCATTTCATCTGCTTCAGTCGGTCCTCTTCCACCATAACTAGTTTAACAGAAGAAAACAATAGAATAAAACATCTAGAGGATGACTAATATGAGTATTAAAGCCAATTGAAATAAGCACTTACATGTAGGGGATGGGTGGAACCTTCTCTGTCTCAATTTGATGCAGTAGAGGTGTGAAAATACGCCATGCCTCTGATAGTTCATCAGAGCGCACAAAGTGCATTTGTGATCCACAAAACACATCAAGGATCAGACGTTCATAGGCATCAGGCATTTTTACAGACTGCAACAAAATATTCAGAGTATTAAATGAAACAAGGAACAGCCTTATCTTTATTGAATAAAATATTACATAAATACATAAAGCAAAATGTTACTCACCTTATATCTGCTATTATAACTTAGGTCCAGTTCTGTTTCCTCCATTTCAAAGTTCATGCCAGGCGTTTTAGTCATCAACTTGATGTAAACAGCTTCTCCAGGCTGAACTCTTATTACCATTTCATTGCGCTTGGCTTGTCCATTAAATATGTCTCCCGGCACATCTCTGTACTGCACTCGAACTTCAGCTTTCCTTTCATTAAGAGCTATGGCACACCACAACCAATAAAATTTAATATATTATTACAAAGAGACAATTTTTAAAATAATATTTTACAGATTTAAAATAGGCATACCTTTTCCACAACGCAAGATGAAAGGAACACCATCCCATCGTTCATTGTTGATGTACAGCACAGCAAGAGCAAAAGTGGGAGTTGTAGAACCCTTCGGTACAGTTTTATCATCCAAATAACCCATTCGAGCATCTTCATCTTTACCATTAGGATTGCCAACATATTGTCCAAGGACAACATCATCTACAGTGAGTTCCTTAATACAGCGAAGAACCTTCACCTAAGAGTGAAAAATATACTTTGCTAATATCTTCTTTTCAATCAAAGTAACATTAAACAAAGTTAAAAAACGGTACCTTTTCATTTCGAATGTCATCGGGATGGAGGGAAGCTGGCTTCTCCATAGCCGTAAGGCATAGAATTTGAAGCAAATGGTTTTGCATGACATCCCGAATTATTCCAAATTCATCAAAATATCCTCCTCGTCCTTGTGTTCCAAAAGGTTCCTTGAAAGTAATTTGCACACAAGCAACACACTCACGGTTCCAAGTAGGACTAAAGATTCTGTTCCCAAACCTACATAAAAAACATTTTTGTCCACTCAAACTGACAAAATTTTCAAAGTGAGTAATTGAAATAGAACAGCAAACTTACCTTAAACTCATCAAATTCTGCACCATTTCTTTCCCCAAATAATGATCAATACGATACAGTTGTTCTTCTTTGAAAAGCTTGGCAAGGTGGTCTGATAGCTCTTGAGAACTAGCACTGTCTTTTCCAAAGGGCTTTTCAATGATAATGCGAGTCCATCCCCTGTAAACCAATAAAATCAGGTTTTCTTTGCTGTTTCTTAAACTGAAGTGCAAGAGATCCACAACAGGAAGACTTACTTTTCCCCCATACATGTGTTACGAATGTGAACAGTGACTGGTTGAAACACAGATGGAGGCAGGGCCAGGTAGAAGAGGCGGTTAGCTGTCCTTGAGCCTCCTTCTGATTTGGTCAATTCCTGGTTGAGCATCTCAAAGTCCTGCCGTTTGTCATAACTGCCGGCAAAGTACTTGTTTGCTGACCAAAATTCTTCGTAACGTGACTCTTCTCCTGCTTTCACCTGTAGTTTAAATTAAATTCCTTAAAATGTGAGGCACACCAAAACTTAAAAAAGAACTAGAAAAATAATTGTGAGTGCACACCTTCATATACTGATGACACTTTTCCCGAACTTCATCAATAGACAGTTTGGAACGAGCGTAACCATAGAATATGGTGTTATTTGGGAGCAGGCTATCGCGGAACAGCCACCATAGAGTGGGATAAATCTTCTTCTTTGCTAGATCACCCTGGTTGTGAAAGAACGTGTGATTAAAACTTTAAAGTGCTTTCAAAGTGTTCTTATTAAGACAAATGAGGAGTAACAACTTACAGATGCTCCAAGAATTACAAAAATATGAGGAACACTGCCTTCGAAATTCTTTCCTTCTGAGGCCATACTTGCTGACTTCAGTGAGCGGCGCAAAAGCACCAAGCTCTCCTCGCAGCCTCGGTCGTCTGAAACAGCCAACAAAATTACTCTATAGAGATGAGACAAAAAAATCTAGCATTAAAAACAAAGAGGGGACAGCGGCCAATAGACCGTCTACTATCAACTAAAGTTTTGATCAACACCAAGCGAGAACACTAAAAGGTAATATGGATAAAACCTTATTCCCAAGTAAACTTTGACAGTTTCAGAGGCAACTTAATGGCATGACAGCTACTTTGGGTAGAACATACTCCTCACCATCTTCGCTCGACATGTCCATTGGGGGAGGCGGTATAGGCTGCGAGATTCAATGAACAGAATGATGTTGAGCCCGCCGACTCCGACGTCCTCAGTCTAATACTCGTTCGGTTCGGCGGCTATTCTAATTACTTGTACATTGACGGCAGCGCAATGTTGCTGCTTCATTTCACAGTCAGCTGATTACCCACTGCTTCCCTCCGGCCATCGCAGCGGATGGCCTGGGAGCACGCGTCCCTCCGCGGCCAGACTTACGCCTTGAGCGGGCGAGGAGGCGAGGAGTCGCGGCCACGGGGTATGCGCGGACCCGACCTTTACGAGGCCCGACGCGACGCGACAGTGGTAGTCTGCTGCAGTTGGAAATCCAGAAAAACGAACCTGCTTTCACACAAGTCAGCCCTAAACCTGCGGGGCTGGAGCTGGAAGCGGGCTTAACCACACCTCAACCTCTTTCTCCTATCTGCCCATCCCCCGGCCCGCGCCGCGAGCCTCACCAGGCGGGCGCCTCAACCGCCTTACGTCCACTGTAATAGCCACCAGCCCGTCTGATGAGAACTTGGAAATTAAGAAGCAAATCCACGAGCGCAGCGCGGCTCGCGCCAGAGTTTTCATTCGGGCGGGTAGTGGGACCCGGACACCTCCGAAAATGACAGGTGTGAGCCAGATGGAGCTACGGCCCGGCTCGGGCATCTCACTCCCACTTGTCGTTTTCGGACAAAAAGACTCTCTTTTTACCCGCCCGAATGAAAACGCTGACTCGCGCCTCGTCTCGAGATCTGCCAGAGGGAAGAACCCCCCCCCCCCCCCCCCCCCCCTCCGATCCGGGGAAGGACTTCGAGCCGGGAGGACGGCACAGCACACTGCAGCACACCACCCTAATGTATGCTTTCGAAAGCATAAAACATTCGTCACGGTGACCTGACCTGCTCGGCCGGGGCTCGGCCGGGGCTCGCGATTGGGCAGTCCGAGGCAGTCCGAGCCCCGGGCCCGGTCCCCGGCCCCGGGAGCACCGGCACACGACACGACAGGACAGCGCACAGCGCAGTCGTATTGCAGGCTCGCGGACAGGTAAAGGTTCGCTCACCGCAAAATGACGTTTAGGTGGTGAGGCAAGGGGTCCCACCCAGATCCTCCCAGGGGTGAGGAGTAAAGCGAGGGGTACCTCACCTGCTCCAATCAGTGTACACCTTAAGTACACCCGTACACCTTAATTTTCCAATCACGGTCCAGTCACATAATTTTTCGACAAAAATCTTTTTTCAGTACCTTAAAATTGCAAAATGTCGAAGTGGTGCAAAAAAAAAAAAAAAAAAAAAAAAAAATGCTTTCTTAAATTTTTGGACAAATTTTCCTTTCAATCACAATACAACCCTCCAATCAGTGTACACCCATTTAAAGAGTGAGGTCCCCTCGGAGTAAAGGCTGCCCTGCCCCGGCCGCCCACGCCCATCCCGGACTCGGAGAGACAGACGCCACGCGTGTGCACGACGAACGACGCGCAGTCCTCTGTTGAAGCCGACAACGGCGAGGTCTGATGCTTCGGGGAGAGCACCGTTGACCCTGGTCGCGGCCTAAGTCTGGGACTGTCCCACGGAGAACAGTGGAAGACAGAACGGAGAGGTTGACATATCGTGTCCCAAGAGGACGGCGGGGGGCGGGGCGGGGCGGGGGCGGGGCCATGTCCCCTGCCTCCTAGCGCGGCGCGCGGTGGTCGCGCTGTCAAAAGCTCCCGTAATTATGAGCCCCGGGCCCCGGGAGGGGGGGAGGGGGAGGAGGCAAGGACCAAAAAGTTGCATTAGAGCTTGCATCACAGGCCGCCGTCATAGCAGGGCTATGGGAAAACATTAGCGAACACTTTAAAAAAAAAGAAGCCTTGCAAATTTGTGTAGCCCTTTCTGAACTAAACGTCTTACGTCGTTGCGAATTCTGCGACAGTTTAAATCCGTTTTCGGCGGTGGCGTTCGATTAACTTTGCTTCCATTTTAGAGAACATTAAGATTTGTTTCTCTTCTGGACCTAAGATCAACAATTTCTTTTCCCCCGAAAATCAGATTAGTCGCATTATTTGATTGGAAAACGACAGTACCCGGGCGCTACATAGGGGCGTCCACCTCTACTGCTTAATGTGATCGTTATCATGAGCCGGGCAGGGCTGCGTGCGGCCAAGTTGGACTGAGTCGCTCGCCTCCTATTCCTATGTCAGCCTAATGAGCTAATGGAATGAATTGAAAAACATTGAGGAAGGAGGAGGCCGAGGAGTGGGATGTCCTACCCTCCCCCTGCTGAACAGAGCTGAACAGCACCGCCAACGGCCAAACGCCCGGCCCGCGCGACGATTTGGGACAGAAACAGTCGGTAGGCAGTCTGCGAAGCGCCTGCCTACTAGGCAACCACGTTTCACGGACGTATACCTAACTGCCAACAGCAGGCGCACACATATGCAAAGACAGCTCACTGCAGCTTCGTGGGTTGTGTCGGCAGATGTCTTTGCCTATTTTTCTCGCACAACCGAACTAAAACCGTGGGGCTCACAATTCTTAAGAATTTTGAACGCCTAATTTCCAAATTTACGGATATCACTACTACGAATCATTTTGAGAATTTCAACAAGATTTTCAATAATGTCACACAGATTTCCGTTGATTACTTTCCGTTGATTTCGGTAAGATTTCAATTGATTTCAGGTGAGTTTCACTGACTTCACATGAATTAAAATGCCTCGAATTGTGATGAAATTCACAAAGGAGACCGACGGATGGTAAATTTTTAAAAAAGTCATTTAAGGAGGATTCGCGGTAAATTTAAGGCATCGTCAGATTATACCAAAATATTTAGAAGTTTCGCGGATTCTCTCAAATTTTGACACACTGTTAAAACCTTGCGAATAAATGCTTCGCGTTACGAAGAAAATCGTTCGTAGGCTGCGAAGCATTTGGCTGCTTTGTATTGGGAAGCATTTTCTTCGTAGTGTGCAAAGAAATTTCTTCGCAAGCCCCGCCTTGCGAAGAAAATACGAGAAAATACAAGAATTTTACAGTGCAGACTTAACAGCTCTTTGTAAAATTTTCACGATATCCTTGACTTTTTTCCGGCATCGTACATCTAGATTCTCGCGTAGCGCGCCTCTCGCACTAAACTAACAGAGTACTCGATCGTCCCGTAAGGTGTTCTTAAAGCTTCGATCGGGTGAGATAAGGAGCGCGGTCACGAGCACAGCCGCTGCTGGCGAGGTGTGGCGACATCATTGCAGGAATTAGGAAACGGGTGTCAGCCCTGGTCAGGTGCGACCTCAAGGGGATTGCGCTCGGATTGCGTCTTACTCCGGCCATAGGGCTTCACTTCATTTTGCACTGACACAAACCCCAGCCTTCACCTCGGCCTACGTCATGGGATTGGGCTACCGTCCGTTTCGCACCGGCCCGCGACTTATCAGCGGGGCGGGGCGCGGCAGGGCGGGGTTACCCCTCGCGGGTGGAGCCGGCTGAGCGCGGCCACTTGTTAGGTCACTCCACACAGGAAGGTGAAGGTCCTGCGCCGGCAAATCACACTGCGTACAATGCACCGGGCGTTTCTTTGAATGCGTAACAGTGTTGCGGGATTGCGTACCCGCCAGCGCTACAGGGGCCATGGCGCCTTACGGGCGAATGGGGTAGGCAAGCCCGCCACGCTGTTACGCATTCAAAGAAACGTCCGTTACAGTGAGTGCGAGCAGCAGAAAGTAACGACTTTGCAGCTCTTGGGAGTTCCCTCCTCGGAAGTTGGCCCACACCTCGCACGAGACCAGGGCGATTTCCGATGTAAGCTTCAGAGAGGACTTCGGCAGCAGGCAAGTGCAACTCAACAGTGCTGCAGTCGTTTTCCAGCCACCGACCGGCCGCTCCGAGTTATAGAGTACAATTCATGTAATCGCAAATCAGCAATCAGAATAACCACACTCACGCAGTGAAGCGAGAGGGGGGAGAGAGAGTGGGAGAGAGAGTGGGAGAGAGAGTGGGAGAGAGAGGGGGAGAGAGAGGGGGAGTTTTTTTTAGTTTTTAAATCAGGATTTATTAGGGGATTTAGTTACACAGAGGGCCTAAAAGGGAAGAATTTTGGTGAGAGAGAGAGAGAGAGAGAGAGAGAGAGAGAGAGAGAGAGAGAGAGAGAGAGAGAGAGAGAGAGAGAGAGAGAGAGAGAGAGAGAGAGAGCGTATTTTAGAGTGTGAAGGTGACTACTTCCATTCCTTCTCGCGAACGCGCGCAAACACACACACACACACACGCGCGCGCGCGCGCGCGGAGCGGCCTACTCCTCTTTTTTCCGCATCCTCGCACATGGCGGGGCGGGGCGGTGGGGTGGAGCGGGGTCACCGTCAGCTGTGCGTCTCTCGCGCCTCAAACTATTGACAAGTACCTCGAGCCGCCGCTACGGCTACACGGCTCCGCCGGTCGCACCGCGGTGTCGACTCAGCCGAACGGAGCGCTCGCCTGGCCGAGGCATGAGGTCGTGTCGTGTCGAGTTACTGCAAAGTTGCCAGTCACTTAGCGCCGGGCCAGGTAGGCGGCGCGGTAGGGCGGGGCGGGGCGGGGCGGGGCGGGGCGGGGCGGGGCGGGGCGGGGCGGGGCGGGGCGGGGCGGGGCGGGGCGGGGCGGGGCGGCTAGGAGTGGGTGCGGAAGGAAGGTAACGCCCAATGATTGGACAGAAGCAGCAGCGCCGACCAAGTCTTCCTCCTTTACCGACACCAACCCCACTGTCCTGCCCTGGACGTCCCCTCCCCGGGGAGGCAGGGAGGGGAACGGGAGGGGAACGGGGTGGCGGTTTTCGACGGAGATAATGCCATAAATACTGTTTAATAAAATATTTTGATACATGTTTTCGTGGGCGGCGTTCCCCTCCCGCTCCCCCCCCCCCCTCCCTTCCCAGGGAGGGGACGTCCTCGACCTCCCTACTGGCCGAGCGATTCCGAAGATCGCTTTCATATTTATGTCCTCGTCGCACTCATGGAGCACTGCCCTTGCCAGCATAGGACACCGCAGTAGGTGCAACAAGGACGTATATATGAGAGCGAACTTCTGAATCAGTCGGCTGACCGGGGTGCGGGGGGCACATGGCACATGCATGACAGGGGTGCGCCGCGCCGCGCCGCCCCAATAAGCCCTCGCCTCGGCCGCTCTGCTCAGCACCACGGCCCGGTCCGGCTCGGCCCGGGGTGGACAGTCGACCACCACCGCCACGGCGGGTCCCGAGGGGTACCTCACCTTCCCCAATCACTGTACACCCTATGCGTTCCAATCATTTCCCAATCACTATCCAGTCACATGATTTTTCGACAAAAAATCCATTTCAAACACCTTAGAATTGCTAAATATCGTATTGGTGCCAAAAATTTATAGCATTCTTCAAAGTTTGGTCAAATTTTCCTTCCAATCACGATACAACCCTCCGATCAGTGTACACCCGGGTGGAAGGATCTTCACTGAAACTGCAGTTTTAACTGTAATTTCCGATTTCAGGTTGCAAAACTGTAGGAAAACTGCAGTTTAACCTGGTTTAAACTGTAGGCACTTTAGTGTTCCGAAAAAAAAGTAGTACTTTTTCTGCACTTACACTATAGTTTTCTGCAACTTAATTGCAGTTTAAAAAGAGTTCTCCCCTGTAGTTTAAGTGAAGATCCTTCCGCCCGGGCACCCGTTCAAAGAGTGAGGTACCCGATACCCCTCGGCGGGTCCTGCACATCTGCGATGACAATCGTCATGATTATTGCTCATTACTTGAAGTCTGCCGCAGTCGCCGCGGCCGTCGTCAGGAGGTCCTGCGGTCCACTGCTCTCCTCGGCTCGGCGCGGCGGCTCCCACTGAGGTCGGTGTTGCGCAGGTCGCGGACGTATAGGGGGAGGTCGCGGACGGGCGGCAGCTGCGGCAGGTACCACGACGACGACGACGACGACGGCGACGCGGCGACACGAACGACACGACCTGGCTGGCCGACGGACGGAGTCTGACAGCGCGGAGGAGCAGCGCTGCGTCGGGGCGGGCCGGGTCAGGCCGGGCGGGGCGGGGCCGGGCCGGGGGGGACGACGCGACGCTCGCTAGACCGCACTGCGCGGCGTGGCGGGCGCGGCGGCGGCCCAGGCCAAATCACGAAACCCTCTCGACCCAGGCGGGCCAGGCCGGCGATATGCACGGCTCTAACCGCCGCCGCCACCGCAACCGCGCCCCGCGCCACGTGGGTCCGCCGCCGCCGCCGCCACCGCCACCGGTACACACGTGTGCACGCACCACGCCGGCCCGGCCGCGCTAGCTGTAGTGCGCGCGCGAGGTCCTCGCGGCCAATCACAAGCCGTGTCCCGCAGTTTTACGTCACGATCACCACCCCCCTCTCCTCATTTCCAGTTGTTCGCGGCCCCCTCCCTCCCTCTCTCTACTCCTCCTCCTCCTCCTCTCTCATCACCCCCTCACCCCTCCCCCGTAACCAAGCAGCCTCGTCATATTTTTTTCCCAACTCTACTTCGTCGTCCGTCTCCTCTTTCTCGCAGCGTCGTGTTTTCCCGCGCTGTTCGCTCCACTCCCGACCCCCCCCCCTCCCCCGGGCACTTCTCCCTGGATCCGCTCCGCTCCGCGGCATACCGCGGTGAGCCATGAGCCAGTGCGCCGCACGTAAAGCGCTGTAATCTCGCCCGAGCAAGTCATTGAGGCTCGGTCTCTCTCCGGCCGGAGCCGCACCAGCCGCACGCACTACAACACCGCCCCCTGGAGCTGAACCGAGTTGGAATGGCGGGCGCCAGAGAGGGGGGGGGGGGGGAGCACCCCCTGCAACCCCTCGGTCCGGCCCCGCTCTCCGCTTCCGCTCTCCATCCCGTGCGAACACACGCAAGACACGTGTTAAGCACTGCAGGGCAGACTCTCCTGACGTAGACTCCTGAAGCAATGCGCCACCCCGCGCCACCCTCACCCTGCCGCTAGAGTCAATTCAATGTAATATTGACGTGCGGGGTGACCGCGGTGACGGGCGAAACCTATGCTTAGCCTGGTATTGATTCCGTAGAAACCTAAGTGGCCTGCATGCATAATGGACTCGGGCCCCGGGCCGTGCTGGCGCCTTTGGTCAGAAATGACCCTGAGGTCTTCGACGACGTCGCTAGCCCGCGCAGCAGGTGCAGGCCTCCTCGCGGGGTGCGGGAGGTAACTCCCAATGATTGGGCGCAAGAGTCAGGAATGCAGTCCAGTTGTGAAGACAATTTTTACGGGCAACAAGCAATTTTACGAGAGAGAGAGAAAACACAGTACATTGTTTCGTTTTCTAAACATGGAGCATTGTCGTAAGGGATGTCACGTGACCCGTCCCTCCTTTCCCCTCTCCACCGCCATGACCTTGGCCCGGCCCGGCCCGGCCGCCTGACGCATATCGCTGCGCCAATCAGTCGGTCGAGATTGGGCTGCCCACCCGGCGCCCGGGGGATAGGCAACCCATCAGGCAGCCGTGCGCGCTGGGGAGCAGCGCCGCAGGGGGTAGGGGGGGGGCCACGGGGGGCGTACCGCGCACGGAGTGTGTTATCAAGAGGAGAGGAAGCTAAGAAACTATACCAGCCGAGCGATTCCGAAGATCGCTTTCATACCCCTGTCCTCGTCGCACTCATGGAGCACTACCATGGCCAGCACAGGGCACCGCTGTTGGTGCAACAAGGACGGAGGGATAAGAGCGATCTTCTGAATCAGTCGGCAGGATGAAGGAAGAGGTAGACGGCCTCGGAAAAGTGATAGGCCTCCTGCCCGGGGCTAGTGCCGCACTAGGAGCAGCGAGCTTGTCGGCAGGACCGGCAGGGACAATTTCACGAGCAGTTTACGTCCGACGAGGTCCGCTCCGCTCACCACCTCGACAACACGGGCCTAGAGGGGCGAGAGAGGAAGCTCGAGAGAGGAAGCTCGAGAGAGAGTAGAGCGAGTTAGGTGCGAGCAGGGGGTAGGAGATTGGGTGAGGTAGGGGTGGTGGTGTTGGGGCACTTCAGGGGGCGGAGGTGGAGAGCGCCACGCCACCAACGCCACGCCACGCCACGCACCCAGTGCAATGACAGAGGCGTGATAGCAGCCGGGCGGAGCAAGCACATCGTTACGTAAACTCGATATCTCGGCCGCAGCCCGCAGGGGTCTGGCGGCAGGGGATGGGGCGTGGCGGGGCGTGGCGGGGCGTGGCGGGAGGGCTCCGGGGGAGGGCCTTAGCTGCTGACTTGTCAAATAGGCAGAGAGCTGATCTCATACTGACTGCAATTTAATGGAGCCTGGCTGCGGGCTAGTATGAACGAGGAGGAGGCGCCTTGAAGTCACTCTGAGAAAAATGTATTCGTAAATGAACGATTTTTTTTTTCATATCTGACGATTAGGCTACGACGGGGACAGGGTTCACACCGGATCCTAACTTTCATTTTCCCTGACTTTTGGGGGCGCACGAGAAACCAATAGGACAAGCAAAAGGTGAATAATTAAGGCAAATATTGCAAATGAAAATTATAAAAAAAATCTTTCACCCAATCTTCGGATTTTTCCCTGACCTCGATCGAATTTCCCTGACTTTTCCCTGATTTCCAGTACGTTTTCATTTTCCCTGACTTTTCCCTGACTTCCCGGATTTCCCTGACCAGTGTGAACCCTGGGGGAGTCGTAAATCTACGACTGCAGTTGTGAATTTACCAGCACTGCAAGTTTCTTACGAAGAACTACTTTTCGTAACGTACAAAGGATTTTAGACCATTGTAATACAAACAATTTCTTTGTTATACGAAGAGCTCCGTTTGTTTTATGAAGAGGGCGTGTTCGTAGTACAAACAAAGGCTGTTCGTAATACGAAGAAAAAGGGTTTGTAATATGGTGGTTCTAGATCCTTTGTACCTTACGAACCCAATTCTTCGTAATATGAAGAGTGCTCTTCGTAAAGGAACTAAGAATGAGAGCAAATTCTTGTCAGTGGAAGAAAACTAAAGTCGACACATGATGTCAAAAAATACCTGGAACTATACAACTCGAAGTCATAACTTTATGCCATTTTTGTAGTGGAAATTATTTCCGTAGCCCTCACGACTATTCTTCACAGTGCAATAGCGTATCAGGTACAACCATACAATCGTACCTGAGACGGCAAAATAGCTAATTCAGTCGCTAAAATTTCGGTCTTCGCAAGTGTAAAGCTGCTCCCTGAACCATAATGTTCCTAGCAACCAAGCAGCCATATAAAGATTACTACAACAACTTTTCCCTTTGCTAAGTGGAATGAGCCCCGGCACACTCTTAACTTCTTACAACGAAAATTCCTTGTATTACACAGAATTCCGTTCAACCGTACACTGATAAACGAAGTGTTCAACCCTTCAACACTTTAAAGAGTTGAAATACCATTTAAACACTTAAAAGTGTTCAACCCAGTTGTTGCGTACTTAAGTGTTCAACTCGATATTTGTGCACTTAAAAGTGTCCAACTCCCCAGTTGGTTACTTCCCCGGTACAGTGCACCCCAGGTAAGAAAACGTGCAACTGGGGAGTTTGAACACTTTGAAGTGCACAACTATCGAACATAACATTTTCAAGTGCACAATAACTCTGCTGAACACTTTTAAGTGTTTAAATGGTATTTGAACACTTTTAAGTGTTTAAATGGTATTTGAACACTTTTAAGTGTTTAAATGGTATTTGAACACTTTTAAGTGTTTAAATGGCATTTGAACACTTAACAGTGTTGAAGGGTTGAAAACTTAGTTTAACAGTGTAATACAAAGCCAATACAAAGCAAAATTTTCTTTGTAATACAAAGAAAATTTTTTGTACAGAGACAAACTTTTTGTGATACAAGAGAATTTATTGTATATTACGGTTGCACAGAATTATTTATATTCTACGAAAAATTTCTTTGTAGAAAGTTTAGAGAGCAGAAGTGTCTGGGAAAGAAAAAAAAAAACAGACCACGCGACCGTGACCAAAAAGTTCCGGAGGGCCGGAACTTGAAAGCAGATGATACGTATGGTAGATGTCCCTACGCGTTGCAGGCCGCAGGGAAGCGGAGCGCTGTCGCGCTGGGCTAGGAGGGGGGAGGCGCGGGGCGGGAGGGGGCACCGGCACCGGCCCGGCGGCCCAGCGTCCCGAGAGGTGGCGTTGAGTGGCGGGGCGCGCGCCGCGCGACGGGCAGCGCGCGAAATTTTCCCCCCTGTATATAATATAATGCCACACTAGCTGCCCTCTGCTCGCTGCGCTGCTCTCTGCAGGCTGCTCGCTGTATGACAGTACAAGCAGGCTGATACATTCGTATCATCTGCTAAAAAGCCCGAGAGAAAGGGTCAATAAGGCGAGTTGGTGTTGGTATTGGGACGTACTCCATTCTTTTTCTTCCCTGCCGTCACATCGAGATGGCAGATACGGCGGAATCGACATGCAGGCCGCCGCTATATCACCGCTCGCCTCGCACCGCGCACGTCCCAATCACGCTCAGGGGGGAGAGAGAGGGGGAGAGGCACTGCCTGCAGGGCATGGGGGGAGAGAGAGAGGGGGAGAGGCACTGCATGCAGGGCATGGGAGGGAAGCTCTCGGAAAATCGCAAATAATAACGAATACGCTTCGCTCAAGCCGAGCGGAGCAGAGCTGAGCCCGCAGCCTCAGATCTCAACTGAGATGTCGGATGTGGGTCAAGCATCCAGCATCCGCATCACGGCCGCTGGACCAATCAACCGGGGGATATATGTCCGCGCCGAGCTGCAGACACGGGGGTTAGCGCGGGGTTGGGTGCGGGGCGGGGCGGGGCGGGGCGGGGCGGGGCGGGGCGGGGCGGGGCGGGGCCAGGCGGAACACCTTTCCCACCCGCGCAAGTCTGGTGCGGCGCGGCGGCCACGGACGGGCGGAAGGTCACCCAGGCGAGGCGGCTTGTAAAGGAGGAAACTGAAGTCGCAAAGTCAGCGAGACGCAGCCCGCCGCAGGGACCACAGCGGCATCAGGAACGAACGGTTGCGCATGAAGAACTCACACTCTCACAGCTCTATACTAATTGGAGCCGCGAGGATGACCAGGTGGCCGGTCGGTATAGGCATGACCGGGCAATTTTAATTTTACTCATACACTGTAAAAATCGAGGAAGGCTCCACTCAGGCAATCCGGTGTTCCTCACCCCGGCCCCGGTAATCTTCAAAAAACTACCATCAAAGTCATGCTTTTTGCCTACATACAGGAGCAAGGTAGAGCATTTTGCCTGCCTACAGGCGTTCTATGCTAAAGTATCCCAAACTCCTACGCAAGCAATCCGGCAACCTCGGCAATCCGGTGCTCCTCCAAATGAGGAGGAGGCCCCCTCGGTAAAAATTTGTTGTAAAAAAACGAGAAACAAATTTACGGGTTTCACCGAGGGGTCCCCCACTCCCTCAAGAAGTACTGTACACACGAGCATTTTGAGTACTGTCGAGTATTCGTTAATATTGGCGAGTAATGTGCGAGTGTTGTTGAGCATTAGAGAGTATTGGCGTATATTTCGCGAGTAATTGGCAAAAAATATTGTGATTATTGGTGAGTAATGCCGAGTAATACTGAGTTGGGTGCGAGTAATTTTCTTTGTGTACACACGAGTAACAATGTCAGAAATTACAACGGGAATTTTGACGGGATGGACCGGTAATTGTTTTAGCCGGTCTGAACCGTATTTAAATTTACTGGACAACCGTACCAGAAAAATACGGACCTTCCCGTACATTCAATTTACGGACCGTCCTGGACACCAAAATACCGTATTTTGTGTTTCATGACTCCCATAGCATTTTTGATGAAAACTGGTTTTTGGACCCTGGACCCTTTTGCATCGAAGTATGAACGGACACGCCCGTGATTTTCCATTAAGTATTCTTCCGGTACGGGCAGATCCGTAAAGAAAATTACGGTGCGTTCCGTAGTCATTTCCGTAATTTGCTACGGGGTTTTTAGCGGTGAACGGTGAACGGTGGAGGACCCCTCGGGTTTCGCTGTTAAATCGGCAAACAGACTTTTCCTGTAGTTTGATAAAAAAAAAATTATAGTAGATTAACAAGAAAGATCGCGAAACAACAGATAAAGTCTTTGTAAAGTTACGGAATTCTTTTGTAAATGAACACGAATGAAAAGTGAATTCAGTCAGGTCGCTCAACAAAAGTCAGATATTTTCTGTTAAGTTGCGAAATGTATTTTTTGCAGAGTACTTAAGCGGTCTTAAAGATCCGTCGTGAAAAATCAAGCAGGCGTTTCCTATTTTCTCCCCCCCCCCCCTCTTTTCAATGAAAATGGAAAGTATTTTCGAGAGCGGCTCGTCTGACTCGCGGACTCCTCCTCCGTCCGGCTCGGGTCAATTTCACCGTCACAAGCGACTCGACGCATAAGCGCCGCCGGCCATCACGTTTCAGACTCGCGAAAACCATCGGCCGCCTCGCGCAGAGAATGGCACACGCACGCCTGCGAGGCACACCGTTACAGACTCACACTCTGAAGTCGAGCACAGTCTGTTTGCCTGGTACACAAGCTCGCCGGGAGAGCGGCATGCCATCTCAGACACTACAGCCGCGGCGGCGTGCGTTCTTCTTTACGTGTGTGATGTGCGCCCTCATATTGAGGCGGCAGGCGCGGTAGACAACAGGCGCGCCCCTGTGCATGTGCTGTGCACCCAGAAATAGAAAGTCTTGAACCAAGACAAACGAAGCACGCAAGACCCCTGAACTTAGATCAAGTCTCGAATCAAAGCAAATATACTTACTGTACACTGCAAAACCAACAGTCAACTTAGTACACTTGTTCCTAATGTGTACTTCAAAGTACGCTCAAGGAAATGTATGCCTGCCGTGGTATGCACTAGGAAGCGCTTTCCTGCCATGGTATGCACTTGGAAGTGCATGCCTGCTATGTTATAATGCTATATGGGACAGGGGCGTAATTAGGGCAAGTGTGACGGGCGATGTGTCGCGGGTTGCCTACCTACAAGGAGTTACCCAGACGGTAAATCTGCTTTCAAAAGTCGCTTTACTAAGTGGAAATAGTAGGTTGAGATCCTGTTTGTAAATCAACTTTCAACATAGTATAGTGACTTTAAAGGCTGTATTTTCGGACACAAGTGGCTTTACGGTAAAGTCACTTTAGTGAGTTGAAAGTGAGTTTAAAGTAGGTTGCCGCTAGTCAGAAAAGTCGGTTGAAACTCGCTTTAAACCTGGTTACCGCTGCATGCAAAAGTGGCTATGAAGTCACTTTAGACTGGGTTGCCGCTCTCCACAAAAGTAGCTTTAAAGTCGCTTTAGACTGTGTTAGCGACGTTACCGGCCTCTGAAAACTGACTTGAAAGTCACTTTAGACTAGGTTGCCGCTCTCGACAAAAGTAGCTTTAAAGTCGCTTTAGACTGGGTTAGCGAGCCTCTATCGGCCTCTTCAACTGACTTGAAAGTCGCTTTAGACTGTGTTACCACCCAAAAGCACTTTAAAGTGGCTTGAAAGTATGTTGCACGAACCGTCATTCAGGACCGTCCAGAAATATTGCAATTATTTGAGGGAGCATTACATTGGTATTCATATATTTTTTCTGCAAATTAGTATCAAGAATATAGATAAAAAATAAGAAAAGTATTTAATTCTCAGACAGGAAATTCGCATCCTTCTTCCCTTCTTTTTCTCTCCCTCCTCCCTCTCTCCTCCCCTCCTCCTCCCCGCCCCCCTGCGGTTCCTCCTCTCCCCCCTACGCCCACCTCTCTTCCTTTCCTCCTCCCTCCTCGTCGGAGCTTCGTGATTAGCCGGGTCAGTCCTACTGGCCGCGAGATACGCGTTTTGTTTGGCAGTGCCGGGAATCGAACCCCAGCCATACCAAACTCAGCGCTCACGCTTCGGTCGGAACCTACTGAGCTACGGAGCCATGTGCGTGAAAGATGGTCTGCGCAGCACCACATTACAATGCTGCCGGGTGTCCATGCTGGGCCGTCTGCTCCCCCCCCCCCCCCCCCCGCTTCCCGCCCCCTCCCGCCCTGCCTCCCACCTCCTCCCCCACCTTCTGAGAGCAGTGCACAGTAAAAAGGCACTTCGGAGTGGCTTGAGGCCTCGCACCAAAACTCACTTAAAAGTGGGTTTAGGCTCACACACTCTAAAGTCACAATCCTGATTCCGAAGTCACTTTGAGTCCCGCGCGAAAACCCACTTTGAGCTCGGTTGCTGTAAGCCACTTTAAAGTCACTTTAGGCAGTTAAAAGGCACTTAAAAGTAGCTTGAGGCATCGCACCGAAACTCACTTAAAAGTGGGTTTGCGCTAACACACTCTAAAGTCACGATTCTGATTCCGAAGTCACTTTGGGTCCCGCGCGAAAACCCACTTTGAACTCGGTTGCGGTAAGCCACTTTAAAGTCACTTTAGGCAGTTGAAAGACACTTCGCAGTCTCGGGCAGGAACTCGCTTTAAAGTGGGTTTGCGCTAACACACTCTAAAGTCACAATTCTGACTTTAGGGTCGCTTTGGCTATCAACGCATAAAGTGACTTAAAAGTAGGTTGCGGTAAGCTACTTTAAACTCAATTTATGCAGTTAAAAGGTGGTTTAAAGCCGGTTTGGGGGCTACCCGACTTTAAAGCCACTTTCAACCTACTTTAAAGCTAGAATATCCGGTTAGCTTTACCGTCTGGGTAGTAGAGACAAATATCGCGAGCGAAGTGAGCGCGAAAAATTTGCCGTAGAAGTCATACAATGTGCATGTCAGCCTTATTCACGCTGATTCGAAAAAAAAATCCCGCGAGCGAAGCGAGCGCAAATTTTTTTGAGTTATTATAGCGAAAATTACCGTGTGGGCCACCAAAATCTGCCACAATAGAATCGTACCAGGGCGTACATTCGCGTATCTTTGGGATTACTTTGTGGGAAAAATGTAGGCAGAGACGCATGTTGGCACCTTAAATCTACTACGAGTAAGGCAATGAAAAGTTTCTCGAGCGTAGCGAGCGCGAAAAAAAACCGGTCGTGAGACCATTTGCTTAACTTAGTCACTTTGTAGGCAAAATAGCGCAATGGCGCCCGCTGAGACATCAGTCGACGCCCTTCGGGCGTCGATTTCGTACATAACCTCGGTCTTACGGGGGAATTTGGGTCCCCTTCGGGGACCCGAGGGCGATCGCCCCCATCGCTAATTACGCGCCTGATATGGGAAGTACGCACTTCCAACAGCATACCACACTGTTAAAAATATTAGTGATTTTACAGAAGTTTTTGTAAATTTATTACTGAAGGTGTGTGCATACCTTGGCGGGCATGCATTTCATGATGCGTGCTTTGTAGTACACATTAGGAACAGTGTACTAAGTTGAATGTTGGGTTTGTAGCGTTAACACATGGAGTAGTGCTATAATGGAGTAGCTACTAAGGACGTTGAAATGTGTGCCGCGCGGGCTGGCGAAGCTATCTCCTCTGAAGCCAATGTTCTGAGAAATCTCACGCACTCAGTTTTTGAAAGCCTGTGGTCTGCTGCAGCTAATGATGCCCTTGTTTCGAGTGTAGCTTCATTCAAACTGGAGTTACGACGCCTGAAACGCCGCAAATCCGTTTTTCCCAGGGTGCCTCCCGTGTATGTAGAGAGAGACAGACAGAGTGAAGGTCGTGTTTCTTCGGATTAGGCGACTGGATTTTAAGTCTTAACTAGAGATCTAAAGCGATAGTAAAAAACTGTTTTTTTGAGTAAAAAACTCGGTAAAAAACACACTGAAAATCTACGAGTCATAATTTCTCGCCCCATACGAGTGAGAATTTGAGGGCAATTTTATTACTCTCTGGAGAGTAAGAATTTTTTTCCTCGCCCTTTATGAGAAAGAATTTTGAGACCTCGCCCAAATAAAGTGAGAATTCGTGCTCAAATTAAGTGAGGTTAAAAAATCCTTACTCAAATAGAGCGAGGCTCAAAAATATCTCGCTCGAAAAGAGTGAGGTTAAAAATTCTCACTCTAATTTAGTATGGAAAAGTGTCCTCTCCCATTCTGAGTGAGAAATTGGATTCCAGGGTTTGCAGTGCAGTTTTTTACTTTACGATATTTCGGTTTTTTACTCCAAAAATACCGAAGTGCTGAGTTGAACCCCAATTTTTGGGGTATTTTTGTGACTTAATTTGGCTGAGTTAGAGACTGTGTCCATTTTGACCATTTTGTAATGGCTTTTAAAAGTTTTCATTGTAAAAAGGACATACATTTATATGAGAGTAAGTTCTAGGGGTTGATACCAACTAAACCAGGTATAAGGCTAATGTTTAGCCTCATAGACCCTACTTTGAGCTAATGTTTTCTTATAAAAATTGGATTTTTTTTTACAAAAAATATCTTAAAAATTTAGTTTGAGCAACTTCCACATCACCAAATCTTTAAATTTTGAGCTCAAAATCAAGTACTAACAGCACACAACAACGTATCAAAAAATTGTGACTGGTATTTTTAATGTTAGGAAAACGTTCCAGAAAGCGTTACCCAGAAATCATTTCAACACCTAAACTATAGGCATCAGATAAGGCAAAAGTAATCAAAACCCATGTGATGACAACTGCTCTGACTTTCTATAATTACAACTTGTCTCTTTTAAGTACTATTAAGTACAGTTGTCATCACATGGGTTTTGATTACTTTTGCCTTATCTGATGCCTAGTTTAGGTGTTTAAATGATTTCTGGGTAACGATTTCTGGAACGTTTTCCTTACATTAAAAATACCAGTCACAATTTTTTGATATGTTGTTGTGTGCTGTTAGTACTTGATTTTGAGCTCAAAATATAAAGATTTAGTGATGTGGACCCCCCTCCCCCCCTCTCCATCCCCGCGCTCTCGGCAGCGGGAAGTTCAAATGATGAGCCAATAGCGCAAAACAGCCATCGAGCTTTTTAGAGCTTTCGAACAAAAACTTTTCGCAACAGAACTCATTAAATTGTCAGAGGAGTAACACCAGATCACGTATAAAAAAACAATTGAGAGAAAAAAAATGATTTTCTATTATTTTTAAGACGAAATAGCAAAAAAACCGTTTTTTACCGTTTTTTACCGTTTTCTACCCGGTTTTTTACTGGTTTTTTACTTTCGGTCAAAAAAACCGGTTTTTTTAGATCTCTAGTCTTAACTTCAAATCCTTCTTTTTGTACACAACCGTCAAGCCCCTGAACGCCTCAGTCTCAAACGGTTATTTTTTCATTGACATTCATGACCTTCACTCTGTCTGTCTCTCTCTACATACACGGGAGGCACCCTGGGAAAAACGGATTTGCGGCGTTTCAGGCGTCGTAACTCCAGTTTAAATGATGTTACACTCGAAACAAGGGCACCATTAGCTGCAGCAAGCCATAGGCTTTCAAAAACTGAGTGCGTGAGATTTCTCAGAACATTGGCTTCAGAGGAGATAGCTTCGCCAGCCAGCGCGGCACACATTTCAACGTCCTTAGTAGCTACTCCATTATAGCACAACTCCATGGTTAACAGCATCTAGAAATGTCTAAAGGCCCCTCAACGAGTAATGGTGCTCTTCCGATTTGGTAGCGAGGCATTTTCCATCAGGTATATCTCGTCACCGTGGTTTGCGTTTCATATCCCGATCTTGCAAATCACGTTAGGGACAGGTGACAGGTCGCTTCGCGGGCCGGGCCGTGCTCCGGTCTGACCTCACCTCTCCCCTCCTCTTCCCCCACCCACCCCGCCCCTGCCCGACGGCCTGCTCTGTTTTTGGGAGTCATGCTTCTTCTTATTGCACAGAAAGTGCGCTCTACAAACTCAAGTGTCGAGCAGTGCATTAAAAAGTGCAAGACCAATCATCCTGCAGTAAAAAGTATGAGACACGGGAAAAAATTTAAGTCGGACCGGAGCTGGCCGCTTTAGCGAACCAAATCTAGCACCCGCGCAATTTATTTAGCTGTCGTGCAAAGGGCGCTAGTTAAACAGCTGATATATTTAATGTGCAGCTTAAAATTTAGCTCCCTAGCAATTGTTTTTAGCACAGGAATGTTTAGCTCGGCGCGATCTAAAAACTTAGCTCCAGAGCTAGAAAAATAACTCAGCAGCCATTTTTTGCGTAGACCCGGACAGAAGTTGTCCCACACAAAGAACTGTCGGACACACCGGGTCTCACACTCTTTACTGTAGTACCATTGTTTTTGCACTTCTTAGAGCAGTACTAAACGACACTTTAGTTTGTCAACGTCAAGAAATTTCTTAAGGCCACTTAACACTGCCTTGGAGGCTTAAAATTAGTGAAACAATGAGTTGGGTCAAAAAAGTGACAACGAAGCGACCTTTTCGCCCTGAAAGAGGCTCTACAGTGTCGCATAGAAACGGCAAACCAGCGATTTTCACCGTCTAAACCCCAAAAATTTGTAGTGAAAAAAAAACGAGAAGTAAATTTACATGTACCGCATTTAAATCGGTAAACAGATTTTTCCTGTAGTTTGATAATAATAAAAAAAATATACATATATAAAAAATATGTCGAATAAAAAAAAATCGCGGCACTACAGATAAAGTTGGTAAACTTACAATATTCTTTCAAAAAATTACAGAATTCTTTTGTAAATGAACACGAATAAAAAGTGAATTCACAGTCGGGTCGTTCAAAGAAATTCACGGATATTTCCTTTTAATTTACGGTATGTTTTTTTTTTTTTTTTTTTTTTTTTACATCGTACTCAGAGCACAAGATACTGTACCATAGCAACTGAAATTTCAATTCAAATTTACAGAAAATCTGTAGTTTAAATTTCTATTAAACTTTCAGAGTGAGAATACAAGTTAACATACTATAACTGTAGGTAATATTATAAAAATCCTTGGAGCGGATTTTTTCCTCCCGTAAGGGACCACATAAAACAATTGACACACGTTTCAAAGCGATTTTATAAGGCAACTCCGTTGCCTAAAAACATGAACTGTCATGCCTTTGTTGCGTTAGTGCCTTTTAAAGGTTGGCTATCCTACTTTGTTTTACCAGTGCAGGTAAATATGTTCGGCCACCGAGAGCCAAAGCTTTCAGCGGTTGCCCCCTCTCACGTCATCGGTGGCCGCTGAGCCGCTCGGCCCCGCTCCGCCCTGCGCACCTCCGGCCCCCGCCCCGCCCCGGTGCGGTACTAGAGTGGGCCAGTCCAGTCGGCCCCGCGCCCAGCCCGGCCAAGAGCCCGGCCCGGCCCGGCCCGCGGACAACCCGCCGCCTCACCCAACCTTTTTCTGTCCCACTCGAATGAACGCCGCCCCTCCCCACCTTTCTCTCTCTGCCTCGCACATCTTTTGGCTGCCGATACGCGCGCCGCCGCGGGACTTTCTGGGCTGAGCTGGCGCCAGCAGGTCCCAGGCAAAGGCACACCAGCCCACCGCCTAGGCCAAAGTGAGACTATCCCCCCCCCCCACACACACACACATACACTGGAAAAACGAAGGTGCTATATAGCACTCTTTTTGGGGTGCTATTGCATTTTATGGGGTGTTACTGCACTAATGCCTTTATATAGGTACTAATAGGGCCAAAAATATCACCTTTGGGAGGCGATAGCGCCTTTCTAAAGGCACTATTTCACTAACGCCTTTAAAAGGCATTAGCAAGCACCTTTGTTTTTCCATTGTACTCAAAACATAAATAAATCACCATAACTTTTTTATGCTCCTCCAAAAAACGCCTCCCTCCGGCACCAACAGCTAACGTACGGTTACACTGGAGAAACTAATGTGACATGAGTCACATCAATTGATGTGACCAGTTTATGTCACATTTCAAAACGTTACCAAATTCTCGGTCACATTTGGTAATGTGACATCCGGTGCCACGTGTTATGTCTGCCTATAGTAATAACATGGAGGATGTCACATTACAAACGTTACCGAAAATACGGTAACATTACGTGATGTTACCTAAACTGGTCACATGTGCACATGTGACATGTGTCACATTAGTTTTTCCAGTGTACGACCAGTTACGACAACAACTTTGAATCAGTTCAGGGAGAGGTGCGGCATGCAGCCCTGGACCGGACAGACCAGCAGGACCAGGGCCGCGCCAGTCCGCATTCAAGTTTGAGGCGTGTTGCGGGGCGGGGCGGGGCGGGGCGGGGCGGGGCGGGGCGGGGCGGGGCGGAGCGGGGCGGGGCAGAGGCCGCAGTCGCGCGGTCGGTCCTTGGTCACGACCTCACAGACTATAGCCGCAGCAGCTGGACTCGAGCGCATTGGTCACGCCGTGTCTTGTCTTGTCCGGACCCTCTGTCTGGACTACACGACATGGACCACACTTCTGCACCGCAGCAGGGTCGCCCACACTGAGAGAAATGTTTCATTGCAGCCATAAAAAATTGTTCGATCGATTCCGTTTGGTCATGGGCATCAAATTTTTAGTCACAGCAACTAAACCTTTGGTTAGAGCAACCAAAATTTCGGTTACAGCAACTAAAATTTTGATGCCTATTACTTACCGGGACCGACCGAACAAAATTCGATTACACTCTCATCTCCTTACGGATGTGCTTTCTCCATAATACGGAGAATTTTGTGCAAGCGTAATATGGATCACAAATCATCTGTAATACGGATAAAATCATCCGTAATATGGATTAATTAATCCATATTACAAACATGCCTTCATCCATAAAATATGGACCAAATTCACCGTAACTTACGGATCAAGCAAAGTTTGTAATATGGATTAATTAATCCATATTACGGATGATTTTATCCGTATTACAGATGATTTGTTATCCATATTACGCTTGCACAAAATTCTCCGTATTATGGAGATAGCACATCCGTAAGGAAATAAGAGTGTATGGGTATCAAAATTTTGATGGCTGCAACTAAACATTTCTCTCAGTGCATGGTCACTACATTTCAAACTGATGAAAAAGCAGGAACTCAAAAACTCGCAAGAGTGAAGGAGGAGAGAGCCGCGGGGAGGGTCTCGCAGGGAAACAAAAAGGAGCAGAGTAATCACTAGCGGCTCGGGCCAGCGCCAGCATGCGCCAGCGTGGCTAATCTCTGCTCACCCCGCCCGAACCGGCCCCGGCCAAGTTCTGTTTGACAAGTCAATCCGGGGATTGCTTTCCAAAGTAAACAAAAGTCGATCCTATCCCTGCAGCGGGGACCGTCCACTCCTTCCCCCTTCCCTGACTTGACTTGAGAGAACCAGGTCACAAATCCCCTGATGGCGAGGGTTAATTATGAATTAGCTAGCTGATGCCGGAGGTAACGTAGGGTTACCCCCCACCCTCCCTTGAGTCAGCCGCAGATATTTCGCAGGGTAAAGGTGGGGTTGGGTGGGGTGGTTAATGCATGGCTCCAGGAGTTCAGTGTGCGAAGGAAATTAAGAGGCTCCAAAACACGAGAGAAAAGTGCCACAAAATGATGAAGCTTGTGATTACTGTGTCTAATGCACCTTTCAGTGACTGTAAAGCTCCGATTCTATTTCCCACTGTGAAAAATACTCGTAAGGTTTACGGGAAAATTTTCCATGATAAAAGTCGTAAAATTACAATTTGAAATTGTAAATTTACAAGCACTCCCTATCAACTTGGAATTGATCGACGTGCAAGAATGGGCTGTCGTAAATTTACGACATATTTTGTAAATTAAAATTACAAAAAATGTCGTAAATTTACGAGGATATTTTTCACAGTGCCGAAGGCGGCCAAAGCCATCAGCCGGGGGTCTGGGGGACGCGTGGATTGAGCGTCCGGCCCGCAACAGCAGGCCACTCCAAATCGATACACGGGCCGCAATTCACCTGCTCGCGACCCACGCCAAGGGCAGGTGCCCTGAACATAAATAGGGGTCTCCCCGAGGGGGACCCAACTTCGACCAGTCAGTGTACGCGGCGTCTCCGACCAGTCACTTTACCAGTCACTTAGTCACTACTTTCTAGTCACATCACTGGAAAAACAAAGGTGCGAATCCCTACCTTTAAAAGGCACTAAATGTGCCCTTTCACGCCTTTAGCTGGCTTAGCTTTATATTAGTTCCATACAAGTTTAGTGCCTTTGGAAAGGCACTAAACTACGCTCTAGCCTTTAGTGCCCCAGGAAAGGTGTTGCTTAGTGCCTTTGTTTTTCCAGTGATCCTGTCAAGAGAAATTAAGTCAAAAGGTTCCCGGTCATTTTTCCCAATTGTATATTTTCCCAATTTTTTTCTTCCCAATAATAAGTTCCCAAAGATTGTTTTCCTAAAACACGATTTCCCAAAATATTTTTTCCAATAAAAATCTGGACCCGATACTCATTCATTTCCAAATAAAGATAAGCGAAAGCTGGAAGTGGTGTCGAATTTTTCGTTGGTAGTCAGTGACGTCGTCGCGTGTGTCAAGGTCCTAGTCGACCTTCCGGATGCGCTGCTGAAGCTCCTTCCTTTTCCAATTCTTTTTGAGAGCGTTTTTGAGCCTACTCATCTCACACCCAGACGACAGCATTCTTAGGCTTCGGTTTTTAAAAACAATTTTCTTGATTTACGTTGTCTTTTTAATTTGAAGGAACTTCTTTCCTGGTTCAAGAAAATTTGCTCCAAAAAACCAAGAATGGCAAAAACAAGCCGGAATTCGGCTTCAATGAAGATCTTTTTGTTTCGGGGTAGTTTGCAGCACCCGCCTCGTGGAGCAGGAGTAGAGGGATGGGTGCGTCTTGACAATTATCGGTTGAAAAAACATTTTCTTAAAAAAATAAAAAAAAAAGAAAGAAAAAGAAAATTAAAATATGTGTTCGTGGTTTATTCCCTGCACCTGGAACCTCAGCTCGCGCACCATCCTCTTGTTTTCACTGCCTTACAGTAAACTGGCAAGGAGTGTCGAGAAGCCACTAAAATTACTCATTGGGAAGTTTCGATT
The DNA here is from genome assembly GCA_029379305.1 of Frankliniella fusca. Taxonomy (NCBI): domain Eukaryota; kingdom Metazoa; phylum Arthropoda; class Insecta; order Thysanoptera; family Thripidae; genus Frankliniella; species Frankliniella fusca. The sequence continues at coordinate 860,234 of JAHWGI010001416.1, forward strand.
GGAAACTTTATTGGGAAGATAAAATTTGGGAAAAGTATACATTGGGAAAACTGAAATTGGAAACATGTTTTGGGGAATAATTTTTTGGGAAAAATGGGCGGGAACGAGTCAAAATAGTCACGTACTGCCTTGAAATATTTATAAATAGCGTGGACGAAACCATAATCTAGTTCGTGCTTTGTGCGTCGGTGGAAAAATTCCACCGCCCATCCAGTCACATGTCTTTTGTCAAAGTCAATATTTTTTCAGTCACTTCCGGTCATTTTCCAGTAACATCCAGTCATATCCCAGCCTTCTGACATCACTTTTAGGAGTTGTGTCTTGTCCTGTCAAGATCTGGATGTCTAGGGTGTATACAGGCTTGCGGAGGCCACAAGCCGAGCCGCCGCCGCCGCCCGGCGCAGCGAGCTCCAAGCAGCGAGACACGTTCAACGTTCACGCACCCTGACCGAGAGGTCGACAACTCGCGATCTCTTGTGAACAAGGCTGGTAGAGCTCCGAATGTACTCCGCGCAGTCCCAGAGTACTCTGCACACTCTGAGCGTTTTCCCGGTGGAATTTGGCTTTACCCCGGCTGTACCGCGGTAGTTCAACGACCTACTCCGATAATGTACGGCTGTACTCCGATCAGCTCTGTACTTCGCGCACTCCAGCTCTACTCCGTGTATTCCGAGTGAATAACTCATGTGTGCACTAAAACGCAGAGTTGTCGACCCCTGAGCCCCTCGACTCTGCCGTGTGCGTTAGTACACCCCGCCCGGGGCACCTGTTGCACGCGGGTGCCACGATGGTGCCCGTGCCACTTATCACTCACACACTTAGAGGACTCACGGGCCGCCACGCCACTCGGTTCAACGTTCAGACACCTAAACGGCGTTGGAGGAAAGTGGGACAAGTAAAATATCCGAGGGTTCCTTCACTATAAATTCAAGCGTACACCAATTTTTCTGATTTTTCTAGTTTTTCGCAATTTTTGTGTGTGTTTTTTTTTTAAAGTTTTACTAATTGTTAACGGATTTTGTTTTCTGATTTTTTTCTGTTTTATTCTCTTTATTCTTTTTTCTGATTTTTTTCCTCATTTTTTTTTGTTTTCTTTATTTTTTTTAAAATGATTTTGTTTTAGGGTGTGTACTGACTCTTTTGAGTGAAGGAACCCTCGAAAATACCCCCACACGATACGATACACAGCGGTGAGGAGCGAGACCATTTGTCTACGTCTGCCTGCCTGTGTACCGAGCCTCATCACGTCGAGGAGGTAGGCAAGCCCGGCGTGCAGACGTCGACCTCGGCGAGCCACGCCTCCCCTCCCCGTGTAATCGAGGAATATGGGGAAGCAGGAGCAGGAAGCGGACACGACCAGAGCAAGAGGGTTATTTGCAAGCGAGCAGGCTGTACACGACCGCCACCTCGGCCTGCACCGGCCTGAGCACCGCGCACGTCCACGCGAGGTTACGATCCTCGCCCGGGTCAAGGTCATTCCCCGGACCGCCTCGCCCCGCCCCGGCCGGCACTCTCTTACACGTCGAGTACTCAAGCCCGATTTAACTTATTGTTTTTGTGCAGCGAGTATAGCGGCGGACATTGTATGGGCTCGCCGACGAAGGCGACATAAAATAAGATAAGGAAGCAAATAATAAAACGTCGATGTAGAGTGACGCGGCGGGACGGGATCAGCTGACGGTCGGCCCCAGCAGGGATCGCGCTATCACTCAGGCCGCGGGTGGTGCGGCGCGGACCGGCGGGCCCGGCGGGGCGATGCGTATCGCCAAGGCGCTGAATTATTGATATCGCATCGCACACTGGCGGCACACAGCGCGGCCTAATAGAGCGATAAAATGTTCGTTATAAAAAAAATAAAAATGAAACGAGGATGGCCTGGAGTGATAAGCTACGTCCCGTCCGCGCCCGTGGCGCCCGGGGCTGAGGGCCGGGCCGGGCCGGGGTGCCCCTGTTCCAGTTCCAGCTCCAGCAAGCAGCAGGCGAGGCGCACCTGTCGGGTCGGACCCGCTACTGAGTTGTAGCCTTCTTCGCCGCACGCTGACAGGCCAATAGTCCACCACTCGTCTTCCCCGGGGGCTTGGCCCCACCGCCCCGCCCTGCCCCGCCCCGCCCCGCCCCGCCCCGCCCCGCCCCGCGCTCGCCCCCGCCTCTGCGCAAAGGAAACTTATTTCGCTGGAGAGGCCGCCAACCTAACGCAGCTACAGCTACACTACTGCTGCCCCGCCCGCCACGCCACGCCCAAAGGGTCGTCAACACCGATAGTCCTCCGTACACGAGATGATATTACCTCAAATATTACATTGATATTACCCATATTACAGGTAATATTACGTTAATATTACCCATTTTCCTAGGATTATGACGTTAGTACTGTGAAATTGGTGTAATACTCTGTAATATTCCATAGGCCTATATTCCTCCGTACACGGTCAAGCGGAGTTGACGACCTTTTGGCCACGCCCCGCGAGTCCCATTTCCATTACTGGATTTCTATGAATTTCTCCAGTATTTTTGTTGCCGTCGTGCAGCCTGGAGCGGAAATAGGTATGGTGCCCATACATATATCGGTCCAAAGCCAAGGCCGCCTCGCCGCGGAGCCGCAGTGCAGTGGCAGCGTGTGGCTTATAGATGCGGCCGAGGGGCGTAACGGAGAGAGAGAGAGAGAGAGAGAGAGAGAGAGAGAGAGAGAGAGAGAGAGAGAGAGAGAGAGAGCGATGAGGGAGAGGCAGAGACGGGCCCGGCTCCTTGCTGCCTTGCACAGACGCCCCTCCGGGCGCAATCGCCCCATACAAAGGAAGGCCCCGCCCAATTGTCGGGATTGTCTGGCCGTAGAGTGCGAGTGCGGGTGCCCCGGGCCCGGGCAGAGAGAAGAGAGGGAGCTCCTGAGGGGAAAGGTATCGGTACCGGCCGAGTTCAGGAGGCGGGAGGGGCGAGGGGAGAGGGGGGCGACTTTTGTGTCGGCGGTAAGCCAGCGGCTTACGGACGGGCCCCGCCCCGACGGTCGGGCGTAAGGCCAGCGAACGAGTTGCCCGGTCAGAAAGTGAAGGACGAGGAACGAGGAAAAGGGCGACGCAAACGCGTGGCGCGGCGTAGCGAGGCTGGCGCGCCCACCAGGCTGCTCCGGTGTGCCCCGGGCCCCAAAGAGCAGGACCCGGCCGAGGTATACTTTTGCTTTTCTACAGCCGCGCGCTAAATATTCAAAATGGTTGACCCGCGCCGCCCGCGCCGCTCACTGAGTAAATTTATTTAAGAAAGGCAGGGATTGTACATCACCATCTCCGATCTGGATGATATTTTTTTTGTGGATACCTTACTTCTTAAAACTAAGAACACCATATTTGGTTTGGGCGAAAAAAATTTTGTTTGGGAGTTATGGGCAACTTTGTTGATTTTGGTCGTTTTTGCAGACATTTTGGGTATTTTGGATTACGGCCGCACTTTTCATCCTAGGTCGGTATCCTGGTGATATTCTGGGGGAGAATTTCATAAGAAACGAGAATATGGCCTCGGAATTGCTCTACGACACCTAGTTTTCGTGATATTGCCTAAAATGTCTCAAAATTTTCAAAAAAATGCAAATTTTTTGGGGAAAACGGGAAAATGATAATTTTTGTTGTATATTATAGTATATTCCGATGGAAAAAGACCCGCTGAATTTAATGAGCACCCGCCCAGATTTTTAGGACGAACCGTTTGGAAGCTGTGGAACTTTAAAGTTTGGTAATTTTTCATTTTTTCTTAAAAACTATGCTTTTTAGCAAGTTATTCCACCTCATGACAATAGGATGAGGATTTTACATAAGTTTCTTGTTCAGGGTCACTAAAAGACCCTACAGAACGAATATAAGCACTTTGGCACAAATAGTAGGAAAGTTAGCGGAGAAAAGTTGTTAAATGCTTTGTTGCAGGTCTAACTTTTTTACCAAGCATCTCATGGGCATGAGCTACATCTCAATGAATAGAACTTTTTTTCCTGATTCAGAATATGGTATCACATGCCTCATTGCAGCTCATAAAAATTTGGCCATTAAACACAAACTGTGCCGTTAAGATTTGCATATAAAGTTGGTATCTAGAGGCAAAACTTTTATGAGCTGCAATGTGGCATGTGATACCATATTCTGAATCAGGAAAAAAAGTTCTATTCATTGAGATGTAGCTCATGCCCATGAGATGCTTGGTAAAAAAGTTAGACCTGCAACAAAGCATTTAACAACTTTTCTCCGCTAACTTTCCTACTATTTGTGCCAAAGTGCTTATATTCGTTCTGTAGGGTCTTTTAGTGACCCTGAACAAGAAACTTATGTAAAATCCTCATCCTATTGTCATGAGGTGGAATAACTTGCTAAAAAGCATAGTTTTTAAGAAAAAATGAAAAATTACCAAACTTTAAAGTTCCACAGCTTCCAAACGGTTCGTCCTAAAAATCTGGGCGGGTGCTCATTAAATTCAGCGGGTCTTTTTCCATCGGAATATACTATAATATACAACAAAAATTATCATTTTCCCGTTTTCCCCAAAAAATTTGCATTTTTTTGAAAATTTTGAGACATTTTAGGCAATATCACGAAAACTAGGTGTCGTAGAGCAATTCCGAGGCCATATTCTCGTTTCTTATGAAATTCTCCCCCAGAATATCACCAGGATACCGACCTAGGATGAAAAGTGCGGCCGTAATCCAAAATACCCAAAATGTCTGCAAAAACGACCAAAATCAACAAAGTTGCCCATAACTCCCAAACAAAATTTTTTTCGCCCAAACCAAATATGGTGTTCTTAGTTTTAAGAAGTAAGGTATCCACAAAAAAAATATCATCCAGATCGGAGATGGTGATGTACAATCCCTGCCTTTCTTAAATAAACTTACTCACTGTGAGTCCGACTGCCGCTCCGCTCCGGATCGCTCCTTCCTTTTCATTCCCTCTCGCTCCCTCCTACAGTGAGTTGCGGGTGCCACCTCCTCTACACGAGAGTAGAACGGGCTCAGGTTAATCGGAGACGAGAAATGGTGAAACGACTTGCAGGCGCTAGCGCTGTCATGTCACGGGTTCTCCTTCGTCAGCAGTCCGCCACACTGAGAGAAATGTTTCATTGCAGCCATAAACAATTGTTTGATCGATTCCGTTTGGTCATGGGCATCAAAATTTTAGTCACAGTAACTAAACCTTTGGTTAGAGCAACCAAAATTTCGGTTACAGCAACTAAAATTTTGATGCCTATTACTAACCGGGACGGAACAAAATTTGATTATGGGTATCAAAATTTTGATGGGTGCAACGAATCATTTCTCTCAGTGCAGCCAGCAGAGCCGTGCGAGGAGCGGAGCCAGCGGAGCCTATAGCCCCCCCCCCCTCCCACTCAACATTTTGATCAAATATTCATCCTTCAGCTGCATCCTTTTTGCTTCTTTTTCGGCCGAATTGCGCGTCGGGGCCATTCATAATAATTTGCCTTCCCGCACCCGCAAGTTCGTAAAAGAGGAAAAACAGTTTCTAGCACTTTTTCTTTAAACGTATAAACAGAGCAGCACGACGTGCAGCGTAACGCGAGTAGCGCGTTGCGCTGCCGTTATCATCAGCACCTCGAGGGGCAGCGAGCGGAGGAGCAGCAAGGGGAGGGGGGGGGGGGGGCACCACGCGATCCCATGCCGCGTTGGGGGAGGGGAGCAAGGCGTGACCGCGGGGGATCCCGCCGTGACCACCACCGCAGCACCGCGAGCAGGGGGGCGTGTCTGTCGCGAAGAGGCGAGAAGAAGCTGCCCGCCGCCCCGCCGCCCCTACACCTGCCCTGCCCACTTTTTCCGAAGTTTGCTTCATTGCTTCCCTCACCCTGTCTCTCTCTCTCTCTCTCTCTCTCTCTCTCTCTCTCTCTCTCTCTCTCTCTCTCTCTCTCTCTCTCTCTCTCTCTCTCTCTCTCTCCCTCTCTCTCTCTCTCTCTCTCTCTCTCTCTCTCTCTCTCTCTCTCTCTCTCTCTCTCTCTCGCACTCATAGGCTACGCCGTTTAGACGCGAGAGAGACAGAGCAATGAGAGCGCTCTCCCAGATCCAGGACTTGAGCTATGCCTTCCCTCGCGACAGGTTAACCAGCCTCTCCCAGCGGGCGGGCCGAGCCGGGCGGGGCGGGGCGGGTCCCACCAACTCCATGTATTGACGCTCCATCTTTCATGCGCCAGCTAAGCCATCGGCTCGCGAGAGCGCCTCGACCGCCCCTGCGGGTCGTTACCGCGTAACCTTAGCAAACATCATGAAAGTCACACATTTCTCGGCAGAGGTTTGCTACTTTCGCCTCCTCGCGCCGAGGAGCGCCGCGGTGGCCGTTACGTCAGGCCGCGGCAGGGCAGAGTGATAACGGGCGCGGGGGACCTCCTTGGCCCGGGCCGGGGCCCCCGGGGCCCGGGGGGCGGACGCGACGGACACGGCGGTCACTATCGGACACGGGTCGCGGCACGGAGCCACCGCTGCCAACCATATCCCACACCAGGGGGGTACCGAGTACCGACAACGAGGTATCGGACCGCGCGAGTACAGTGGCTGTTACATTACCTACGCAGCTGTTGGATCGCTATCGCCGTCTGCTGCAGTCATTCATCTCTGATCTGAACCTCTTGACCCACCAGAAACACTACCACAACTCGCTTTACGCTCACACGGCGGCAACTCCACTGGAGCGACACGCAGGCACCATTTGACACGAGACACAACCAAGATTTCTGTCCTATCCGGCCCGGGCAAGCCGAGCCACCTGTCAGCCGCGCCGCGGTCAGCGGGAGGGACCCGTGATCCAAAGAGCCGACTTATTCCGAAGAGCGCTCTCCCCGCGGTCTCTCCCGCACCTGTACGGTGAAGCCCGTGGGTTCGAGAGAGACAGGGCGAGGAAAAAGCGCTCCAAGGAATAAGTCGGCAGAAGGCAGACGACGGATGAAGTCGAATACTCACTCTTGTCGCAGACACTCATGGTGGAGGACGGGGGGGATGATGGGTCCTGAACTGGGAGCACCGTGGAAGACTTGAAACAAGAGAGCGGTATGCTCCCTATCTTGATGACAACGTCGAGTCGACTCGCGGGGAAAACTCGCGAGTGCGCGCTCAGGCGGGCGCGAGTCTTGCCTTCCTGAACCTGAACTCGAGGCGGCCGCCGAGAAACTGGGCTGCGGGCTGCGGACCGGCAGCGCAGCGGCGCAGCTCGGCCAGCACGGCGCACGACGACCAGCCGCGCCAGCCCGGCCCGGAAGTAGTTCTCGCTACCACCGTCGGAGGCAGCACCTTGCGCCCGGAAGGCCGGCGGGAAAGTTTATTTCTGTCCAACCAAACTGGCCACTCAATACTTCTTCAAAGAACACTGACAGAAAAAAGCACGTTAAGGTACGATCATTTCGTGGTCAAGTCCTTGCCTGCTCTGGTTGTACTTTGCTAGTTTTGAGGTACGAAGTACAGTAATCTTAAGATAAATCTGGTGTACTTCATACCTCAAAAGACCTACTAGCCAAGTACACTCAGAGCAGGCAAGGACTTGACCAGAAAATTATCGTACCTTTTGTGTACTTTGGTACGATTTTTCTGACAGTGAAGACAGGCATCGGAAACTGGTGTTGCACATGGCGGCGTTTTGTTTCTCAGTTAGAAAAATGCAGTCTGAGTTTTCTCAAGGGGGGAAAAAAAAATGTTGACATTTGAAGTGTGTAGATGAGGAATGAAGAAGTATAACTCCATTTAAGAAAAATGAGCAACATTTAATAACAGACTAAAATTTGAAATGTTTAAAAAATATACTTTAAAATTCACAACAAAATTTGATAAAATATAAAATTTCATGGTATCAATCTGACATTGTCATTTTCACCATCCATATATTCAGCATCTGAGTCTTCATCTTCTAGAAGCATCTTGTCGACAGGAATCTTCTTTGGTGCAGACCAGCTCTGGACACTAGTTGACATTGAAAGCTTGCCATCCGTTTTCTGAAACGTAAAATAACATTTAATTACCATTCTGTCACTTTCAAAAGACTTTGTTTAAGGGAAATACTTGCATCTTTCATTGTAGGATTCTCATATTCATGACTTCCAGGTTTCATAGTTGGTTCAAATGGATCCGGACGAGAGGAAGCCATTCCAAAGCCTTGGTTGTCGAAAGTAACACTGAGAACAAAAGCAATTTTAATTTTCATATGAAACAAAAACACCACTTCAGAAATGGAAAGTAACTTACTTAGTACCACCTCCTCCAAATTTGCCAATGTTGAAACCAAGCGGAAGATTAGGCCAGTTCATTCCATTTCCTGAAGCACGCCTCTTGTACGCAAGGAAAGCAAGACCTGCTCCAATAACCATAATTACAGCTAAAATTGGGCCAACAACAGAGCTGCTGTGGGACTTCCCATAAGCTTCAGCAGTTTCAACCACCATATGGAATGATGGTTTCTTTTCCTCTGGAACATCTTCAGCATTCCGCTGGAGAAAGAAAAAAGAATTGCTTGAACCCATACAGCACAGTTGCCTGCAGATATTCTTGTGAAAATACTTACAGCCTCCGAACAAGACTTTCCAGGCTTCACAATTAAACCATCCTCACAAACACATTTGGGTCCTTTCAAGCTCAACACACACATATAGGTACAATTGATGGCACCACATTGATCCTCACCTACAACACGATTAAGTTAAGAACAGAAAATGCCAAAGTGAAAATACTAGAGTCTTTAAACATACCAAGGGTTTGACGTGTGGCTTGCATAACAGCAAAGTTCTTGACATCAGTGTGACTTAATGTAAGTTTTTCACAATTCTGGAGCTTTCCATACATTCTACATCTTGTGAGGGTTCCAGTACCACCATTGATCCAGAAGAGGGTATCCTCAAACAAATTCAATCCTAATGGATGATATACCTGAAAGGGTTGATGGAGTGTTAATTTCAGAAATAATTAATATGCATGCATAAGGCACAGAAGAAACTTACATCGTCTTGTCGAATCATGATCCTGTTCTCACCAGAATAATCGACTCTTGCAATGGTTCCAACATGTTGATCAGCCCAATAAACTTGTCTCTTGATCAAATCAAGAGCAATGCCAGAAATCAAATTTCCATTAGCAATAGAACTCCCATTCTGTCCAGAGAGATCTGAGACCATCAGCTGACTGGTTGGGGCACCTCCATCACCAGGATAAATGCGGCTCCAAAACAGCAAACTGAAAGATACAACTCATGATTATCTTCTCACTAAAAGCATTAAAAAACTTAAACATGACCTTACACACCTTGATTTAGGATCAACAGCAATAGCTCCAGTGTATGTTCCATCCTCTCCATGCAGCAACTTTGCACACTTCTGCTTCTCCAAATTGCAAACATTAACTGATCCTCGTTCAGCCATATTAGTGTAGTAGACATTCTTAGACAGCCAGTCTACTGCAAGCTTTGTGGGAACGCCCAGACCTCTCACATGAGATAGTACTCCGGTGCCAAGAGACATTCTGTGAAGAATTCCATTGGCCTCTGTCAATAGAAAAAAAAAAATTGAATAAATAATGTCATTGGCATTACAAATGAAAGCAAAGAGAGACATACTGCATACCTGTTGTCCAGTAAATATGTTGAGCGCGAGAATCAATGTCTAAGCCAGAAATATCCAGGCCTGAATTCTCAGCTATTATGTGGAATGCTGTCAGACTTGCAGATGCCTTACGAATTTGTTCGCCAGTTGAGAACAAGTATTCCAATGGTGAGCCTAAATTATGAAATATATCAACAACTGTTCCATTCTCACTCTAATAACAAAAAAAGACAGTTCAACATACCAGTAGCTTTGCAGGAGACCTTATCAGCACGAAGTACAAATTCAGGTGCACAACTGCACTGGAAGCTCCCCTCAGTGTTTTCACAGAGCTGAGCACACGGGTCATCTTCACATTCATTGATATCCTGGCAAGTCCGACCATCACCCTGAAGTTCATAGCCGGCATTGCAGGAGCAGTGTGGTCCATGAGGTGTGCGAACGCAGATGCCAAGGCAGGGGTGTCCTTGAGAGCAAGCAGTCTGGCAACGGCCACCTTCATCTGCTGCATCAGGGCAGTCCTCATGGACATTACAAACCATACTCCAGGGCAGGCACTCTCCAGTTGGGCACTGGAATGTATTGCACTTCTTGGTCGCTTCAAATATTCTGCTGGGCGCACGGGAGTTCTTGCATTCCTTAAGCTCTTCATCCGAATTGTCACCACAGTCATTGTACTTGTCGCACAACCAAGCGGTAGGAATGCAATGTCCATTGTGACACTGGAATTCATGCCCGGCACAACCAGAACAGTCCATTTCATCTTCTCCATCCACACATTCAGCAGTGCCATTGCAGCGAGCTCCAGCTGGTAAGCAAGTCGGTTCTACATGACATTTGAAATCCCCTTCAGCACAGACCAATTCTTTGTCAATCTTCTCAGTGTCTGGTTTGCTTGTCATGATAGCTGGAGCATAGACACAGCCACTTTCATCAGAGCCATCTCCACAGTTATCATGGCCATCACACTTGAGCCTCTCATCAATGCAGACTTTGTTAGTACACTGGAAGCGGGGAGATTCACAGGGAGGAGGAGCTGAAAGGAAACAAACCATTACAACCCAAAAGTCAGAACTATTTAAAAATCTGTAGATATATAAAGAAAACCACTTACCACACTTCTCATGTTCATCTGAACCATCAGCACAATCTATTTCATGGTCACATTCCCAAGTTGACGGAATACAGGCTCCAGACTTGCAGCGGAACATTTTTCCAGGTTCACAAGTGGATTCAGCACAGTTGGCCTCATCAGAACCATCATGACAGTCTTCAGCAAAGTTGCACCTCCATTGCAGACTGATACATTGCCCAGACTCGCAAGTGAATTGGGTGTCAGGATCGCATGACACCATGTGACAGTTGGTTTCATCAGATCTGTCGGTACAGTCATAATTGGTGTCACACTTCAAAGACTCATCAATGCACTGTCCATTATTACAAGCGAATTGTCCATAGTGGCAAGTTGGTTTGCAACCCTCTTCATCTTCCCCACTTGGGCAATCTCGACGTCCATTACACCTTTGAGATTTAGGAATGCAGATGTCATCAGACTTGCATTTGAACTGAGATGAAGTACAATGTAAAGGTGCAACACAGGTGTGATTGTCGTGCTTCAGAATCATGCCCTCAGGACAAGCACAGACATGGTTCTTGCCGAGGAGAAGACATAGGTGAGAGCAGCCTCCATTGTTGTCCTGGCACGGATGATTGGGACTTGAAAGAATCCCACGCACTCCAACAAGATGAACAGAGTCTAATCCATCATTGATGCCCAGGTCTAACTTCTTGGTATGGGCATAGCCGTCATACTTGTCCGCCCAATGCAGAAGACTGGAATGGCGATCCACCCAGAAAACATCGCTGCTGATAGTGGTAACATCAATGACACTTGTTGAAAGTGCTCTGAAGGCATGCCTATCAGTTCCTTCAACAGATGTGCTGTCAATCAATCCAAGACCATTGTCTGTCCAGAAAACTCTGTCTAGCTCTTGGTCATACCACAGTGATACTTCTGGCCCCTCTAAACCAGTTTCAATGACATGAGTGCGACCACTGCCATCCATGTTGAAGCGGTCAATATGCACTCCATGGTCACTAGAAAATGCAATATACATGACACCTGATGATGGAACCAAAGCCAAGTCCAGAGGAACTTCATTGCCAAGATCACGTAAAATAACAGCTCTTTCATTGGTATTGAGAGAAATTATCTCAACAGTATTCTTCTCTACATCACACCAGTACAAGTTATTCGCAAGATTATCAAAGTCCATGCCAGAGACAACTCCAATAGCACCTCCAACCAGGAGATCAATTCTTGCTGCCTTGGGGTTGTAAGAATAAATTTTCTTCTGGACATAGTCAGATATGAAGAGAGAACCTGAAATAGTACAAAATAAGTTCAGAAATGTCCAGTTGTAAGAATACCTCGTTTTCAGAGGGAAAACTGCATTACCTGTCAGTGAGTTGTATGCCAGAGCTCCCATTTTATGAACTGCTCGCAGAGGAATTGTAGTGACAGCTAGTTTACCCAAAACTCTAGTTTCAACCAGGTAGAGATTATGGCCAGCTCCAACAATGACGACCTGTCGTTTCTCAACTTCATGACAGTTGTGCTTGTCTGCAGCTAGTTGTCTATCTTCAGGGCAGGCGCAGGAGTAACCAAGAGTGTTGGGGGAGAGTACACAAAGATCTGAGCATCCAGCATCTACACAGGGGTTGGTGATCTGGAAAAAAAATACAAAAAAATAAGTTAACTTCAGAAAGGAATAATAAAGCCATATTGCTAATCTTACAAGAAAAGTTACATTTCTGTGCTGCATTGCCGAGTGGAAGATGTGCACACCATAGACCTTGTTCTTGCGCTCTCTAATAAGAACACGGTGGTTCTTTCCAGTGAATTTGTCACAAGCTTGGATTTGCCGACCTTCCCAGTCACTCCAATAGAGAGAGCCTTCAAATACAGCAATGTCAAATGGGTGCTTCAGAACTTTCTCCAAAATGACCTGGAAAGGAGAAATTCAACTATCACTTGAGCTCCTTGATTTTTAGAGAAATACGTAGGAGAAAGTTAAGATACATACCCTGCGATCAGAACCGTCAAGTTTGATAGTCTCAATTTTCTGTCTCTTAGCATCAACCCAGTAAAGCCTGTCATTATGGTAATCAAGGGCCAATCCATTAGGCCAGCGTATATCCGATGAAACCAAAACTTTAGGCTTTGAACCATCCATTCCAGATGAGGCAATCATAGGTTTCTCCCCCCAGTCAGACCAGTACATCATCCTATGAAAAAGGGTTAGATAAGTTGAAGAACTAAAACAAAACTAAAGAGAAATGGTAAATTAAATGGTTGTAAATGAAATACCTTTGGGAAGGCAGGAGAGCCAAACTACGCGGTTGGTCAATGTCCTCATTAACGACAACCGTGCATGATGAGCCATCTGAGCTACAAACTCCAATGTGCTTCTTCTGGGAATCAGTGAAATAGACATTCTGAGTGATCCAATCCACAGCCAAATCCTCGGGGAGACCAAGTCCTTGGAGAAAGTAAAATTAGAACACTGGAAGGAAAAAAAATCTAGTGCAGAAGATAAGCAAGTTCTTACCAGCACTGACAAGCTGCTCTTGATCAGAGCCATCTTCATTTGACCTCATGATAGATTCTTCACCTTGCATGACGTTTGTCCAATAAATATGAAAACCATCATACCCAATTCCAGCAACTTGACCAAGTTTGCTTGCAACCCGGAAGAGAGTCTGTGATGTCATGTAGTACCCTCTAATTTGACTTCCAGCAGAGAAAACCATGAGAGCCTCCCCACCTAAAAATTCAGAGTAGAACATATAGCAACTACCAAATAACACATCGAGAACAAAAAAGGAAAAAATTTTTACCATCAGCTTTGCAAGAATGCCCATCTTTCTGAAGCACATATCCAAGATCACAGTAACATTGGTAGCCACCAGGTTTCTTGCTGCATTTCTGATCACAAATACCATATGATGTGCATTCATCAAAATCTGAAGACAGGGAAGAGTTTCAGTGACAAATATGATCAAGTATTGAAGTTACAAAATGAAATACAGACAACCTACCAACACAAGCACCATTTTCCATCTTAGTGCCCTTAGGGCAAATGCAAACAGGTCCATCTGGCGTACGATAGCATTGATGGGTACAGTTTGAAGACTCGCAGGATTCTGGGTAGAAAAAGATGAAGTCAGGAGAAGGAAGGAAGAAACAACCACGATTCCAAGTCTTGGTACCCATACCTGAACAACGGCCATGCTCATCAGAATCATCCAAGCAATGAGAAGTATTGTCACAAACTTGTCTAATATCCAAACACCCAACATGGTCTTTGCAGGCAAATAGAAGTTTCTCAGGGACACATTCTTCAATAGGAACATTGTGAGTAATCATATCTGCAAAGAAATGCAAAGCTTTGGCACCATCACTACAATCCGAGTGGCTGAACACAAAGAATTCAAAACAAAATACTCACGACAATCTTCTTCATCACTTCCATCAGTGCAGTCTTTTGATCCGTCGCATCTGAATTCAGACATAATACAATGATGATTCTTGCACATAAACCCATCATCGCAAGATATCTTGGTTGAACAGCCAAGAGTTTCATCACTTCCATCAAGGCAATCCGGTTCTCCATCGCAAACCATGTCATTAGGAATGCACAACTTATCAAGACATTGGAATTCTTTCGATGAGCAGCCGTTGCTGACAGAAGGGGGCTTAAATAAAGTTTGCAATTAGTAATACAGAAACACATCGAGCAAATTCAATTGAAGAAAAATTACGCACTGTATAGTTATGGCAATCATGCTCATCTGACCAATCGCCACAGTCGTTTTCTTCATCACACACAAAGGACGTACTGACACACTTGTCATTTTGGCAACGGAAGAACATGGGCGGTTCACATTTGATGAATTCTGGAAAATGATGTTAAGATTATGAAAGACATCTGGACCCTGGCCGTGGCCGTCGGCCGGCGTGCAAATTCCACAGACATCATAACCTGTCAAACACGTACCGCAGTCCCACTCATCGTTGCCGTCCCGACAGTCTCTCACGCCGTCGCAGTGTCGAGAACTTCTGAGGCACTCACCGTCCAAGCACGCGAAAAAGCCGTCATCACAATGTGAGAGAGATTCTGAAAGAGAGGCAATAGAGTTAACCTCGGCCGCTACGGTGGGCGGCCCACACTCGCCGTGTAAACAAACCTCCCCCGTCCCCTCCCGTCCCCGGTCCGGCAGGCCGCTCCCCCCCCCCCCCCTCTCCTCGCTAGCCCGGCCCGGCGGGCCGGACCAGCCCGACCCCCCCGCCTCGGCACGGCTGTCCCGAGGACGTTGGCCCTCTGTCACTTCCCTCTCAGGACACTGGTAACGGTGCTGTTCGCGTTAGCGATCACACTGACTTAAAACAAACCTTCGGTAGAATCCAGCCACCGCTAAAAGCGACCGAGACGGCCTCCACTACAGTGCGGTATGCATTCGACGGTACACCGCGCACGTGGAGCGTCGAAGCCTGCCCCATACACGAGATTACCGTCAGATTCAAAACAAAGGGGGCATTTCGAGGCCGATCGAGAAACGGGCAATTAAACTCCCCAAAAGTTGATACACAACCTGTCCCATACAAATAAGAACAAGAACTCCGGAAGTGGCATTGGAATCTTTGCTTATACAGCGAATTTTCAAGCAAACTTGTGATTTATCCAGCTATATTCCATACTAAAATATCAAAAACCACTGACCGCGGAAAGAAATATGCCCTTGCAGTCGAAAACATTAGGGCACTTCCGGAGTTTTTATTCCTCTTGTGACCACGGAACAGGTCCTCTATCCTCACAAGGCGAGAGCACGGATAATCGGTCGAGACACTTGCTGAAATCGAAATCCAAATTAATCCTCACCAAAGGCGATGCTGCTTTGACAGGTGTTGACGAGCACGGCTAGGCACAGGGCGGCCCACATGTTGCTGGACCGCGGCATGGCGACTCAGCTGTGCGTAGGCGTAGGCTCCGACACGGACACTCTGCGGGGCTCCACGGCGGGGCGGGTGTGGGGTTGGCCCGGGTTGGCCGGACAGGTGCAAGAGGAGGCGACTGCTCCAGATGAGTGGAGGAGTTCGACTGACTGACCCGGAGCGGGGCCGGACACCGACCTCGGCTCGGTCCGCTTGACCCTGGCGCCCTCTAGGTCAAGGCCGGCCAAAGATTACTGACACTGGTGGCATCGGAGTACCGTCATTATGAAAATAATTTCTAAGCCGAAATACCAAACGGATAATTCTGTGGAGAAATACGGACGCAGAATTATCGCGCGAAGAGACCACTGAATAGAGAACGTGTCTCAAGTAATTTTTGTCCATCACCCTGTGAGAGGGAGAGAGAAGGCGGAAGGGGAGAAAAAGGAAGAAGAAACTTACGAACTGGAAGGCGCATTGTCATGTCTTTGCGGTCATCGTCTTTGCGCTCCGTGACGTCGCGATGTTGTGTTAGTTTCGTCTGCTCGCTTGTTTGTTTTCCTCGTAGCCTATCACCAGCGGCGCGCGCGTGCCCCTGCTCCCCGTCTCTGAGCAAATTTATTTAAAAGCGACAGGACCTGACATCGACCATCTCGGATTCTGACGATATTTGGTGGGCAGGTTGCGTACCTAGGTGGGAGTCTCCAACCAAAATTTTAGATCGACAAAAAATTTATTGACTGACCTGTAGGCAATTAACGTTTCTTTACCCTTCATTTTGGGTATTTTGGATAACGTCCAGGTTTTTAGTCCGAGGTGGTTAAAATTTGGTTTCCCCGAGTAAAATTGGCCAAGGAACAAGAATATGGCCACAGATTCGACCCATCGGTCGTGCACGACGAATAAAGTCGACATTTTGGCCAAAAAACGTCTAAATTTGCTACAAAATACCCAAATCTTGGGTATTTGAACTTTTTTTCGGAATTTTGACATTGCCTTGACACCTTCTAGTACGAAAAGAGCCAAGGAAGCCAATGAGCCCTAGCTCATATTTTTAGGACAAACCGTTCAGGAGCCACAGCGCTGCAAAGTTGGGCCTATCTTGTGGGATCTTAACAAAGCAGGTATTGGGCGTCCTGGGCGGTCCTGGGGCATGCAGATCTGCTCCCTGCCTCCGGCAATAGTAGCGCGGCGCGAAAGAAGGCGGAAAACCGAGGGGGGGGGAAAAATCTGGATTTTTGTACACCTTGTTATTTAGAAAAATTCAAAAAAATCAGAAAAAAATCAGGAAAATTCTGAAAAATTCAGAGAAATTCAGGGAGCAGATCTGCATGCTCCAGGATGCCCAAAACCGGCTTCGTTAAGATCCCACAAGATAGACCCAACTTTGCTACGCTGTGGCTCCTGAACGGTTTGTCCTAAAAATATGAGCTAAAGCTCATTGGCTTCCTTGGCCCTTTTTCTACTAGACGGTGTCAAGGAAACGTCAAGATTCCGAAAAAAAGTTCAAATACCCAAGATTTGGGTATTTTGTAGCAAATTTAGACGTTTTTTGGCCAAAATATCGACTTTATTCGTCGTGCACGACCGATGGGTCGAATCTGTGGCCATATTCTTGTTCCTTGGCCAATTTTACTCGGGGAAACCAAATTTTAACCACCTCGGACTAAAAACCTGGACGTTATCCAAAATACCCAAAATGAAGGGTAAAGAAACGTTAATTGCCTACAGGTCAGTCAATAAATTTTTTTTCGATCTAAAATTTTGGTTGAAGACTCCCACCTAGGTACGCAACCTGCCCACCAAATATCGTCAGAATCCGAGATGGTCGATGTCAGGTCCTGTCGCTTTTAAATAAATTTGCTCTCTGCGTTGGCCTTTTGGCGACACTTTACCGAGAGAGTTTAGAAAAGCGAGTGGACAATTAAAATATTTTAACCGGATTTTTTTTTCTTTTTCCAAAAGCAGAAGGGCCCTTGTAGTGTGTAGTGTGGAGAGCCGGACCGAGCTGGCTATGCTTAGGCTGGCCGCTGCGATTCCGTCTTCACGATTCCAAGAGCGAAAATTTTCCTCGGCACTTTGCAGACCTTGACGCAACATAATCTCGAAGCGTCCCCGGCCCGATCAAAGAATGCGAAATGCAGCCCACCGCACTGCCAGCGCCGCTGGCGGAGCTCCGTCCCGCCCTGCCCCGCCGCGCCCCGCCCCCGCCGCGCCCCGGCCGGCCGGGGCGCGAGGGGAATCAGCTCTGAATTTTGGTGTACAAATTTTAAGATTTTTTTTTTTTTTTTTTTTTTTTTTTGAATTTTTGGTTGAGTTATTCCTTAAATTCTGTGAATTTCAGTGAATCTTTGATAATTTACTGATTTTTCTATAGTTTTCTGAATATTTTGAAATTTTATGAAATTTTTGTTCTGTTGGTATCAGTGCTGTTGGTATCAGTCTATAAATACTAGTGCAAGCTGAAAATAAATCAGCTCCAGTCTCACACAAGGTGTAGTCTCTTGTCATTAGCAGACGCCCGTGCTGCTCTGCTCTCCTCCAGCCCTGACCATAGAACTCGGCCCCAACATCCAAATCCTTCACACGACGTCAAGATATATATTACAATTTTCTTCCTTTTTCCAGAATTTTTTGAACTTCCCCGGATTTTTCTGAAGGACAGGGTGTATAAAAATTTCCTAGTTGCTTCCCCCTCGCCGGGGCCACGGCCGGCCACGGCCACACCACACGGCAGTGCGCGGGAGAGCGCCTGGGAGGTAGGCACCTCAACTCACGCGGGAGCGCTGCGGTTGCCTAAGCACTCGATGACAGGGGCTCCGGTTGAGCGCCTAGCCAGGTAGGCACTCCCGCGATGCAGTAGTGTGCGGCGCCTGTCAGCCCTGAAGCGCTGTCCTGTCCGATCCGGAAGGTTGTGAGGGTTGGCGATGACGCTTTTGTGTGGCCACAGGGGTGGAGAAATGAAAAACGACTGGGGGGCTCCGTGACAATACTTATGATTTTATTTCCAGATACACAGTAAGAAACAGACGTGAAATTGTAATATTTAGGGTATAAAAGATAAAATATGTTATGGAACTGAGAACGCTCTACACATTTCAACACGAATATACAGATTTGGGTAAAAAAGAAATGAAACCACAGGATCCAAAGAAACGAAGGATCAAAAACGCGAAGACAAAATTTTCAAACTCTATAGATGCAAATACAACAATAATAAAATTGGAAAATACAAAAAAGTCAGAGCAAATTGAGGGAGTTTGTACGGGTTTTCTAACAAAAGTAAAAAACGAACAAAACCATCATGCACTTTATGAATTACAGTTTTTATAAGATGACTACACATGTATCTCTAACACTCCAAAAGCCTTACATGATGGGGTTATAACAAGTGCATTCCTAATCGCACAGCACATCAAATAAGTTTTAATATTTTAAAGAGACTTTTAAAAAAATACAAAATATAAATGTTTTCAAGGATATTACAGATAATGGCCAAAAACAAGTAGTTACGAGCGTCGCAATAGAAAGGCAGCTACGATACTCTCCGCCCGCCGAGGAGGGGCCATCTTGTTCAATACACAGCCACACAGGCCCCTCTCTTCGGAGCCCGGCGCAGGGCGTGGCGGGGCGGGGTGGGGCGGGGTGGGGCGGGGCGTGGGCACCCCACGGCAGTGCATTTTGACTCGGAGTGCTCCACGCGTCCGAGGATTCGGTTAGGGGACCAAGGAGGGCTCGGCCGGGTAAGGTTCCGGGCACAGTGCTGCTAGTTTCATAAACTGCGGCTTTCGAGGATGCCGCGGCGGCGGCGCCCCGTGCGCGTCCATTGGTCCGGACGGCCGAAACGTGATTCAGACAGGCGGCCAAACGCACTTCTGTGAATGGTCTCCTCCTTCTACGGTCACCAAATTTAAGTTCTCGTAGTTCACTTACTCGCACGCAAAAGACAACTGAAACCCAGTCTGGTTAAAGATTCAAACAGGTTCAAGATGACAAAAAAAGAGTTACAAACAACAAAAATAAAAATTTAATAAAAACTATATAATCTATAAAAACTTGAATATAAAAAGTAAAAGAAGTAAATCAACAAAAACGAAAGCAACAAAAATCTATGAACTTTCCTAGAAACTAAGCACTGTAGAAAAATACTAATGTACAAATTTAATGATATAAAAATTTGTAATCCTGCTGGACATACTGTGAGTCACTTTATATAAATATATTCATTGAACAGTTGGAAAAATAATAGAACACGTAAAAAAGTATTTAATATATTATATACACTCACTGAGCGTATGGCGTAAAACTACAATCAGTTTGAAAGTTAATAAATTTAGGTAACGTAATGTCACTATTCACTTTGGTTTAACTTAACAGGTATCCCTTACTGTTGATCAGTGAGATGCATTAGGAAAAACTAAATGATCCACTTAAATTGAAGGAACTCAAACGTATGATCTGAAAGATATTAAGCCCGTTGGCCTCGTCACAGTACTTTTCGTAGATTATTTTAGAATACATAAGTCAATGTAAGTTACTTGAAATACCTTGGCTTTCTGTTATCGACATTGGGGAGTTCAGAACAAGACAGATTCCCGCACAGCTACAGGCCTAAAGCTTCGGGGGCATTTACTCTACGCGCTGAATAAAATCAACCGGAATATCACACGACCCGTACCGATCTAACAGCACTCCTCCAAAACCTCATGCAAGGGCATTCCATGACTGCAGAGCGGCGCGCAGCACCAACTCCTGTGTAGGCAATAGACAAGCCGAGAGAATATCAATCGAATGAAACATTTTACACGAGTAAACATCTAAATGTATAGTTTGTATATATTAAGGTATATGTATACATAAAGATCAAGATCCAAAACACGAGCCTACTTTCGTTTAGATAATTTTTGTATGACTACAATTTTGAAAAACTTTGCTAATACTTTTGCTTTCTTGACTACGCAATGAAGACCTCGAAAAAAAGAATATTTTTATTACAACTACTAACTCGCAAGATAGAGGGACGATAGGTATAGATTTTGGATTCCATTTAGCGAAACAAAAAAAAAAAAAAAAAAAAAAAAAAAAAAAACAAAAAAAAATGCGATGAGAACTGCTGCAGCCGCTTGCGCTCGACGGCCGGTTAGCCAGGATATCGGAAACTGACGACAGATTTTGTTCTACGCTGCGGGTAACTTTTGGAATCATGTTTTCTTTTATCTGACCAGAAAAAGACAAGGGCGTAGCCATCTCTGTTCAGAGCACCCTCAGTTCAGAAGAGAACCCAAGGCAGCTAATTTGCCCGGAGCCGTTTAGTCTTAATTACAATAGTGCAATACAATGAATCGTGATTCTCTTATCAAAGTAGGCCATACATCATTTCAACTAATACCGACAGAGTAAGTTACGCAAACTCGAAAAAGACATCAAATGTATACAGCAAACAATTTGAGTAACGATACGAAATATACCTGTCATAGTAACACACTTGCAATCTTTATGTTCCTATAAGGGTCATCACATAGTTCAATTGATTTTTTGGGGAATTATTTAGTACTTTTTTTAAAATTTCAAAGCTCCTGGCTATGAAAGACTACTTTAATATATAATACTCCATTCACTACTACAAATATATATGTCGTACAAAAATCAATAGAAAATTTTTTTTTAAGAGGAAAAGGATGCTTAGCGTTTTATCCGATCATAGGACCGGGATTTGGATAAGTTTGAGGAGGAAGGCACCAGGCAAGTTGTATGGGCCCTTGCTCGCCTCCTCAGGCTACCCGACACACACCCCTACGCATATTCACCTACCATTAAAAAAGTACTAAACGTGCAGAATGAATAAAAACACATCAATTCTTTTAAATTAATTTAGCTAATAGTCGATAAAAATACCAAACAGTATACTTTTATTTTAGACGAAACGGCAACAAGGCACATTCTATGTCTCGCGTCGTACAACATCGGCGCGGAGCGGCAGCGGTGCGGTGCACCTGGCCTGAGACTGAAGTGGTACTTCCCTCCCCGCCCCGCCCCGCCCCGCGGAGTGCCGGTCACAACGACATCACGCTAACGCTGAAGTAACGCCGCGCCGCGCCACGTGACCAGGCAGGGCGCTGTGCCATTCCCGCGCGACCGGCGCACCGGCGGCTCCTCGTGGTTTCCACTACTACGCCTTGCGGCCATGTCATGAGGGGAACATGTTTCCTTCTGTCTGAATAATATAACAAACACTATTGTAAGGCTTAATTCGTACGTTTTGTCCCAGCAGACAGAGATTATAAACCATGTTGCGGTGTTAGAAAGAGCATCCGCAAGTAAGGCAAATGAAAACATTTATGATCTTAGCCGGGGAATCCATTTTTCCCCTTTTCTTTCTTTCTTTTTTTTTTTTTTCTTCTTTCTCAAATCACAAAGAGCACCTTAATTGGGATGGCACAAAGGCCCCGCACTGCGTGAGAGATATGCATTAGGCGTCCGCGGCTTGCAACAAAAAAAAAATGCTGCGGAAATTTAAACGAAATTATAGTAATTAAGGAAAATACAAAACTTGCAGTTTCTTCTATGTTTCTTCTGTGTTTTGGCATGATCGAAAATCTCAGTCCCCTTTACTTTGGAAACAAATATCATTGAATTATCAAAGGACAAAACACTTACTGTTTTTTTTTTTAAAGAACGTATAAAACTGTTGTTTATTACAAAAAATATATCCTGGTTACACTCCCGCAATACAACACGCAGTACAGTGAAACGGAACTTGTACGGTGTCCATATTGTCAGTATACAACAAAATCCATACCTTACTCAAGCGGGTCCCCTGCAGACATGCTAACTTTAAAATGTAAAATTGTACTAAGTATAGTCTGCAGCCCGGATTTTCTGTACAAATGGATGCTATCGGGTGCCGCGAGATAGGGATAACAAAGTGTCTTTCCACATGATTGAAAATTTTACTGGCAAATTCGCAAACTAGAAACCAACCGGCGGTTTCTGTGGTACAAAAGTAATACTGAATTCATGAGCCTATGCCGTAGATGAGAATAATCGTGGTAAGAACGTTCAAACGCAAAACTAACGAGACAAACCCATCAGAGCACACCGAGGCCACCAAGTAGCCCGTCAAACTACATAGAAAACTTGGAAGATGTTACTAGGGACTGGATGGAGAATAGGAATTAGGATAAAAGGTGGTAATTAGGTTACAATAGTTAAAATCTAAAATTTGAAAAGGATAGAGAAGAGCCTTAGAATTTTGAAACACGCTTGCGAATGTACACAGCGATATTTTTATCGTTTTCTAAAAGATAATTGGCTGCTTTTTACGCAAATATGCAAATACGAGCCCTGCCAAGACTTGCGTTATGTCCAGTTAGAGAAGAACTCGAACATCTCCAGTGTACAAAAGACACTCCAGTCATCTTTTTGATGTGCGAGAATTCATTAGCTCTGCGTTTGCTCCCCGGATATTCTCCATACACTCTACACATCTTGATTTTTAATAACACATTCACACTGGATTTTTATTACAAAGAGATACAAAAATAAAAAATGAACCCACAATAATATCCACAGTTATTTAAAATACACTGCGCGCAAGCCGTTCCTCGGCAGCGACAATGAATCACCATCTTACTCAGATCAGATATGAAACCTTTCAGAGCTTCCCACGCCAAGTCAAGGCAATTAAGGAAAAAAGGACACAAAAACCGCAAACTATCTTAAAACAAATAAAAGAAAAATAAAGATTTAAAAAACCAACAGGAAACGGATGAAAAAACAAATACACATGCAATTTAGGACCAATGTAGGTCATTAAAGCACACGGGGGAAGGCTTACACTTGCGCACCCACACTTAGGTAGGCTAGCTGCTGCAGATCACAGGTATAATGCTCTCAGACCCCCACAATGCCTTGACAAGCAACAATGAACCACTAAAAAAAAACATTACATAAAAAAAATATAAAAACAAGAAATCGACTACGCATAGCATCCGAGCCGGCGGACACTTAATTGGCGACCAGCAGGTGCTGGTACTGGTTGTTGCTGGGGTGCGGGCCCAGCCCGAAGCTGTTGAAACCATCGAGGAGCTGCTTCTCGGCCTGCGACTGGTTGCCGCTCCCGGAGTTGGTGCCCACGCCGCCGAGGCCACCGCCCATCCCGGAGGAAGTGCCGGAGCCGAGGCCACCGCCGATGACGCCCGGGCTATGGCTGCCGCCCGAACCCGCCCCGGAGTTGCCGTTCGAGAGACCGGAGCCGATGGGGCCCGGCGTCGCGGACCCGGAGCCGAAGCCGCCGGAGCCGTTGTAGTAGCTGCCATGGTGGTCCATGAAGTTGGAGTAGCCCTTGGAGGAGGCGTACAGATCCAGGAACGGGCCCGAGTTGGAGTCGTACAGGCCGCGGGGGCTGACGCCGTTGACGCCGTTGGGCGGGCCGAAGTGCTGCTGCTGGTGCTGCTGGGGGTACTGCGACGGCGGGAAGAAGAAGCTCGTCGGGTCGGTGAGGATGTTGGGCGACAGGGAGCGGCCGGCCGCGCCCGCACCCTGCGGCGACAGCAGGGGGCCGACGGGGCCCGGGCCGCCGTGGTGGTGCAGCTGCTGCTGCTGCTGCTGCTGCATGGCGCGCTGCTTGATGTAGTTGGAGAACTCGGTCGGGGACATCCTGCCGGCAGAGAGGGTGCACGTCAAGGAGAGCACCAGAGCCCAACCCACACGGTAAAAACAATGTCGGATTTTTTGAGTTAAGAGGGAAAACTTTGAGGAACTTCCGTAATTTGAGGAAAACCACTCAGATTTTGAGGGAGGCTCCTCAAAAAATGAGGGAGATCTCCACAAATTTCGTCGAGGAGTCATAATCCTCAAAATCTAAGGAGTTTTCCTCAACGTATCCAAGGTTCTCAAAGTTTTCCCTTTTCCCTAAAAAAAAAAAATAGACATCATTTTTTTCCGTGCAAATACCAAAAGAAAGTGTACTCTGCAAGGACAGCGTTTTTTTATATATCAAGAAGATTCGAGTTTAAGACACGACGTTCCCCACCCCACGGAGCGAGGTGGAGTCAGTGGTGAGCGGAGCGCGCGGAGCGGGGCGTTGATCCTAGAGGCAGGCAGCCCGCAGCGCGCGGGGGCCGCCTGGGGGATCCGCTCAGCTCAGGCGGTTTATCCGTGAGGCGATCTATTGGTCGGGAACACGCCGCGCCGCGCCGCACCGCACCGCAGCGCCCTGCAGCCCAGCCCTGCAGTCCGATAGGACCGACTCACGCGGGTGAGCCCCGCAGGCCCCGCACCCGATCAGCCGGAATGGTGAGGGCTAGGTACTCGCGGTGCCAGAGGAACCCAGTACCCAGCACGAGTCGGCGGGTGCGGTGGGTTCACAAAATCTCCTCGTCCCGCGGCGCGCACTGCGCGCACGCACCTCGTCCCTCCGCTGGGTCGCTCACCTGTTTGCACGCTTGCTGTTGGTCTTGAGCTTGGTGGAGCCGAACTTGGTCTGGGCGAAGGTGGCGGTCGTGAAGGTGAGAGGCGCCGAGGAGCGCGGCAGGAAGGGCGTGACGGGGCTGGGCGAGCCCTTGTACGGGATGGGGCTGGGCGCCGAGGACGGCGTGGACGGCTGGCCCAGCGCCGGGCCCAGAGGCTGGCCCAGAGGCTGGCCCAGAGGTTGGCCCATGGGCTGGCCCATAGGCTGGCCCATGCTCAGGGTCTGGTTGCTGGCAGCGACCCCGACCCCGACCCCACCGGCGCCCACCGCCGGCCCCAGGCTCTGCCCCAAGGAAAGGGACAGGGGCTGTCCGATGGCGCCCACGCCGTTGTTGGGCTGCTCGAAGGGCGAGGCGGGCCCGCTGCCCGGCGGCAGCACCAGCCCGGGCACCACGCTGTGGCCGTGGCCGTGGCCGTGCTGGCCCTGCTGGCCCGGGTGGGGCTGGTGGCCGCCCTGGTGGCCCTGGTGGCCCTGGTGGACCTGGTGCCCGCCCTGGTGTCCGCCCTGGTGCCCGCCCTGGTGGACCGGGTGCACCTGGTGCTGCTGGTGCTGCTGGTGCGTCGCGTGGTGCATGGCCTCGATGGGCCTAAAGCACTGCGCCTCGGGGTTGAACGTCTTGGTGACCTCGCGGTCCGCCAGGTGGTCATCGCTCAGGTCATGCTTGTCGCTGAACAGAATCTTCACTTGTCCCTTCTCGCCGATGCGGTACGACACCTGTGGCACATGCAAAGAAAAACAGAACAACAATAAGTGATTCTTTTGAAAATAAGTTTTCTGGAGGGACAGACTGGACATTGCATATACTAAGTAAACGGCCTCTGTGCAGGACGACCCGCCCCGCCCCGCCCCGCCCCGCTCCACCCCGCCCCGCCCCGCTCCGCCCCGCTCCGCCCCGCCCCGCCCCGCTCCGCCCCGCCCCCGCCCCGCCCCCCGTCCCTCGTCCTCGTGCTGTTCGGCACAGGAAGAGGGACATTCCCGCAATCAGCACTACTAGCGGCCGCGTGCGGGGCGGGCCGGGGCCGGGCAGGGCCTCACATACAGTGCTCTGCACTGCAGTGTGGGCGGAAAGTGGCTGCTACGCGACGCGACCACAGCGGGCCGACCGAGAGCGTTCAAGGGCTCAGGGGACGGGGTGCTCCCCCCCGCGGAGCGAGTACGAGCTCAGGCTCAAGTCCCCCGCGGTGAAGCGAAAGTCAGACGTAAAGCAAAGGCCGCAAGCGACTGTTGGCCCTTCCTGCCCTGCCCTTTCCGTCACCTTGACTGTTCGAGCCCTCAGCCCTCCGAGTCGGCAGGCGCCCGCGGCGTTCACCGATCAGAAGTAGCGAAGGTTGAAGGCCTCTCAAGATTGCGTTTGTAAAATTTTTACTTTTTAATAAATTAAAGAAAAGCAACCACCTCTCCTTGCCTTGCCTCATCTGTTTCTCAGGCGGGGAAAAGGTGTGTCCGCTGGGAAGCGTGAGGCAGGGCATGGAGGGCGCGGTGGGGTGTAGGGTGGGGAGGGGCAGGGCGGGGCGGGGCGGGGCGGGGCGGGGCGGGGTGGGGCCGGGCCGGGCAGGGGAGCGCCGGGCCGGGTGGCCCTCTGGGGTGTCGCCGGGGGGCGCGCCGAGGGATTGGGAGTGGGGCTCGACTCTGTGGAGAGGGTGGAGGCACGAGGGGCGGGGCGGGGCGGGGCGGGGCCGGCGGGGCGCGCGCCGCCTACTGGTGGGGCGCTCGATACGCGGAACCGGAAAAGGTCCCCCCCTGGAGGGCCGGGCCGGGCGGGGGCCGGCTTCACACCCACGCACCGTGCACGGCCGCAATTCCCCCCCCCCCCCGCCCCTCGCACTCTCTGACAATGCTACGCACCGCTCCAGTGTACGAGGTAATTGTTCAATAAGTTAATGAACGACCCGGGACCAACCACCGGGGGGCCTTGTGCCACGCTGGGCTGCTGGGCGGAGTAAGGTGAAGTTAAACCTCGCTGGAGGAGCAGCACGTGGCCAGTCCGCTGCATTCAGCGACGAGTTGGGAAACACCGCAGTCCAGTCGAGTGAAGCGGGTCCGCGCCCCGCCCCGCCCCACCCCGCCCCGCCCCGCCCCGCCCGGTGCGAAGGCAGCTGCCCCACCAGCCGGTCAGCAACCAGCAGTTTTCTAAGAGCGAGTGGCACAGCTGGAGAGCGGAGAGCAGGGGGAGAGCAAAAAAACTAAAAGTTTGTCCGTAACCAAGTTTGTGTCTGCGGGGTGCTCGGCCGGGCGGGCGGGAGGCCTCCGAGCCGTGCACCCCGGGTAGCAACAACCCGGGGGGAGACGCCAACCAACCGCCGTACCGGCACCGGACAGGCGTACCAACTTGGCTGGGCTGGGCTGGGGTTGAGTAGTACCCGCCCCGCCCCGCCCCGCCCCGCCCCGCCCCGCCCAGAGCACAGGAAGGCGAAGTTAGCCGCGGCCCGACGGGCCCGACCTTGGCCGGCGCCCTTGCGGGATGCAAAGGGGCCGGGCGGGCGCCGGGTCGGGCCGGGCCGGGCCAGAGTGCTGGAATCAGATTAGTGGCGACTTGGGGTTAGGACTCGCCCGCCGCCCGCTCCCGCTGTGCCATAGGCGGGCCGGCGCGGCGCGGTGCGCGAAGGCGTCGGGAAAGTGACTGCGCGACAAGCAGAAGGGCCTGAAAGCTCCGGCCGAAAGGAAAGCAGCGATGTAATTTACAGGTCTCTCCTTTCCGGTGAACGGCCATTCGTTTTACACCGACGTGTTTCCGCCACCAGAGCGCGCGCCTGGTGGTGCAAGGGGGAGGGCGAGAGCCAGAGATGGGGCGTAAACGGCCTGATCGAACGCCCCCTCCCCCCGCACCCCCGCCCCACTGCACCCTCGACCCGGCGCAGCAAGCCGACGGGGTGAGGCAGGGGCGATAGATGGCGCCCGCTAATCCCAAACTACTTTACGCGGTTTCGTTGATTACTCGGCGCCCCTACTGCTTCGCCCCCAGGGAGCGCAGCAGCACGATGGCAGCGACGTGCTAGGAGGGACGTCCCCCCCCCCCCTGCCCCGCCCCCCCCCTTTCTCAGCCCCAACCCTTCCTCCGTCGCGTCTGCTGACTTAGCAAATATTGTTTCATCTCCGGCGACCCCCTCCCAACCACCCGCGCCATTTTCCATGGGGGTATCGCTTCCCCGCGGGTGGTCTCCCCTCCCCCTTCTCCTTCCCCCACACGATGGGCCGCGAGGACACAAATCTGCCACGCTAGGGTGGACGCTCACCCCTCCAAGCAGCGGCAGCGGCCGGCAGCGGCCCACCCCTACAAGCCAAGGCAAACCACAACAGCAGTGGCATCCTTGTGAGAGGCCGCGGGGAGGGAGGGAGAGAGAGAGAGGGAGGGATGGAGAGAAAGAGAGAGAGAGAGAGAGAGAGAGAGAGAGAGAGAGAGAGAGAGAGAGAGAGAGAGAGAGAGAGAGAGAGAGAGAGAGAGGCGGAGGAGGAGAAAGGGAGAGAAGTGCGAGGCCCAAGGGAAGGGGTTGGGCCGGCGAGCGAGCGCGTTAGCGGCGACAGAAAAAGATGCCGAAAATGGGGCAAAACATTCTGCGGAAAATAAAGTAACGCCAGATAAATCTCGCTTTCGCCTGCTGGCCATGCACTTTGGGCGACTCGCTGGCGCGTAGAGTCGGGCAGAGGCAGGGTGTGGGGCGGGGCGGGGTGGGGCGGGGCGGGGCGGGGTGGGGTGTCTTACGCCCCTCTGGACCATAAAAGGGGCGGGCAGGCTGGAGCGGCTGGGGGCGGCCGGGGGCGGCCGGGGGCGGCCAGGCGGCGGCCGGGGGCGGGGGAGAACTGAAACGCTGCTTAATGATTTACGCCGGCACTTCGCCGCCCATCCCGTCCCGTCGCGTATGCATGTCCGCTAATAAAGTGGAGCGATGACTCTGCTGCCATTCTCTCTCTCTCTCTCTCTCTCTCTCTCTCTCTCTCTCTCTCTCTCTCTCTCTCTCTCTCTCTCTCTCTCTCTCTCTCTCTCTCTGCCCCTTCTCTCTTGGCCTATCCTATTTTAGCACCGTCTTCTACAAACTCTCCATCCAACCGGTAGCCACTATGTTTCCGTAATGAGTGCTAATGGGCCGCGGAAATGTGGTATGCATAGACAAGGAAAGGCGAAGAACCGGGATCATTTTTGTGGGGGTAGAAAGGGAGAGGGGAGGGAGGGACGGAGGGACGGAGAGAGGGAGTGGAAGAGGCGGTAGGGTTAGGGGGGAGACAGAGGCGCGTTTGGGTAGGATCAACGAACCCGTCCGAAAGTGCTGGAGAGTAACTGCGGGTGCGGGCCAGGCGGGGCCAGGCCAGGCGCGGGAGGGGTGGGTTAGGCGCCGGAGTGCACGCGCCTCGCCGCGACCAAAACCGCGACCGCCACTGAATATCAACTAGTTTTTCATTCATTTTCTTGTCGCCCGCGAGAGGCAGAGCTCGCCGGGCCGGGCCGGGGGCCGCGAGTCTGGCAGTCTGGCAGCGTTCGAGGCTCTGGCCTGGCCTGGCAACGCAACCCCCGCAGCCCGACCCCTTCCGTCGGGTCAGTTCGACCGCAACCACAGGCGGGAGCGGGGCGGGGTGGTCTAGTGTATGGAAACAAAAGTCTAGCTCTTGGAAGATATGAAAAGTTGGGTCTAATCAGAAAGTCTAATTGCGCCGTCAACGACACCCCCACCCCGCTCTGCCGGACTTGAAAAGGAGCGGAGGGTAGGCGGTGCGCTGGTTCCTCTCTCTCTCTCTCTCTCTCTCTCTCTCTCTCTCTCTCTCTCTCTCTCTCTCTCTCTCTCTCTCTCTCTCTCTCTCTCTCTCTCTCTCTCTGGGGGGGGGGACTTTCTGTTTTATTTTTCGTCTTAAAAAGAAATAAGAAAATAACTCGGTGGGAATGAGCTCTCTGTCTCTGCTGGTGATGGTCACGTGGTATGGAAGGGGAGGAAAAACATTACTGGTCGGAGCCATTGACACACCCTGCAACAGAGGGGGAGCAGCTCGGTTTGTTCGTTTGCTCGCTCTCTGGTACTGTTAGGGAGCAGACCAGCTTCTCCCTCCTCCCTCTCTCGGTCTCTCTCCCTCTCCAAGAGCTGCAGCTCGTTAGCGATGTTGGCACTAGAGCATGCAGCGCCGAGGACACACCCCCCTCGGTTACGGTATGTTGGCAGCTTTGGGCGGACCTGAGACCCGAGGCCGGGCTGCATACTCGTCTCGTATGTCTTCGCCCACCCCCTGCCCTTAACCTTTACAGCTTCTTTGACATCACATATCTCAGCGTGGAAAATAAAATGCGCGGAGAATTATCCTAATTATCTACGAGAGTATGGATGCTAAAGGAAGTCGGAACGACCGCGACAGCCCGCGCCGCCTCGGCTAACGACGGCCTGACCCAAGATCACGGTCACACCGTTTTCTATTTGAGCTTGTTTCTTACAAGCATGAGCGAGAAGAGAAGAAAGATTGACAAACGCGTGGCAAAGAAAATAACATTTAATTCCTCCAAGAGTAATCACCCTGCTCTGTAACGCGCGAGTTTTATTATTATTATTATTATTATTATTATTATTATTATTATTATTATTATTATTATTATTATTATTATTATTATTAAAGAAAAGGGAATAAGCGTGTTCGTCCGACAGAGAGCGCGAGCGGTGGTGTGCCCGGGCCCGGGGCGCCCGGGCCGAAACAAGGACGGAGGGGCCACAGCGGGCCAAAGTCTTCCCCTCTCTCTCTCCTTCCCCTCTCTCCACGCCTGCTCTCCCTCCCTCACCGCCCACGCAATTTTATTTCCTCGCGAGCATGTGTGTCCTGTCTCACTACTTGTCCTCGCTTTGGGACGGCCCGCTGCGACTCCCTCCCTCTCTTTCTCTCATTCCTCTCTCCGTGCTGGCTGGCAATGCCACCAGAGCGAGCTATTGTTCTTGGCCAACCAACTTTGCATTTTACTGCAATAGCGTCGGATAGTTAGTCGTGCAGGGCGGGGCGGGGCGGGGCGGCGGGCGGGCGGGAAGATGCGGCGCCGGCGCCTGGTAACGACCCAGACCCAGACCGTACAAATATTACGTCACTTTAGCGGGAAGCAGGATATATTTTTTTTTCCACGGCCGTCTCCTTCCTATTAAGGTTCCACGTACTATACTGAGAGGGAGGTCCATTCTATACTCTCAATGGGGTTAAAAAAAAAATGATTTTAGGAAATCCTGGTAGGCACGAAGTTCGTTACTGTTTTTGTTTCACAAAATACTTCGGTGAATGGTAGTTTTTGTAGAAGTTTACTTAAAAATTTATATCCTTTTGGGTGATGTTATTGATTTTTGTTTTTAACCTCAGGGTTTGAGCAGCGTCACCAGTATAGCGGGTCACGTCACATGCCAAATTTGAGATTTCTAGCTCAAACGGTCTAGAAGAGTCTCTCAGTAAAAATCGAGAGGGTATTCACTCACAAAATCTGTGACCCGACTATTACGCGTATATTACTCTCTGAAATTGTACAGATTGAGCCAAAAACAGACAAAACAGCCCAGAACGACACAAAAATAAGGAAAATAAGGAGAATTTTGGCTATTACGCTCCTATTCCGCTTCTCTTACGCATACTATTACACGAGTGCATACTCCCTCGATAAAAATTGTCGTATTCGATTCACTGGAAAAACAAATGTTACTTCTGTCACATGTTATCCTGCATTCTCTGGAGAAAACGTTTCCTGATGCATTCCTCCCCATGCAAAAGGATATAGGGGCATCACAAAGAGAATGCAGCACGAAACGTTTTCTCCGGAGAGTGCAGCAAGAAACGTGACACATGTAACGTTAGTTTCTCCAGTGTTGATTTTTGAAGAGCAGGCTCGCTGTGCAATGGTCATTCGAACACCGCTTTTGCTATATCCATTTAAGAAATGTTCGTTTCCACGCTCAGCGCAGCGCGCGCTCACGCGGGCGTGAGGCGGGCAAGCGGGGGAGCGGGGAGCAGGGCGGGGAGCGGTGCGACGCTCAGCTTCCCCTCCCCGCTCCCTGTCCCTCGCCCGCCTCACGCCCGCGTGAGCGCACGCTGCGCTCTGCGCTGAGCGTGGAAACGAACATTTCTTAATTGGATATAGCACTTTCCATTTTTACCCTCAATAACTCACCTCGCCGGGGTCCACCCAGACGGCCAGCTCGTGCGGCAGGTTCTCCAGGATGTCCTGCACGGGCACGCCGCTCTCCCGGGCGGCCCGCTCCAGCACGGGGTCCACGGGGTCGCCCGTCTTGAGGCAGCGGAAGGCGGAGCCGCGGAAGGGCTTCTCCGGGTACCAGTGGCCGCGGAACTTGTCCTTGAGCGCGCGCTCCAGCTCCTCGCCGAAGATGTTGACCCTCCGGCGGGGCAGCTTGTTGTACAGGTACGAGATGACAAAGTTGAGGGCGACCTGCACCTCGATGTGCATCTTGGCGCCGATGGGGTCCTCCAGGGTGGCGGCGGCGGCGGGCGCGCACGGCTGCTGCTGCTGGCCGCCGGCCCCGGCGGGGGCGGGGAGCTTGCTGAGGTGCGGGGGAATCGTGGCGCCGGGGAGGTAGCGCCCCAGTCCTTGTACTGTCGGTTGGCTTGTTTCGAAATGTATCACAATGTTTCCTTCGCGCTTCCTAATACTTTGCGTCCCGTTCTCGAGCGGGTCCGGTGGGAATGTTGACTCGGTGTGATCCGGATCTGCAACAGAGGAAATGACGCGGGTCTGGTGAGACACGACGCTTTTGCATATCCGCGGGCACTCAGTGCGAGGGAGAAAGCCCCCGCCGCCCACCCGCCTCTCTCTCTCTCTCTCTCTCTCTCTCTCTCTCTCTCTCTCTCTCTCTCTCTCTCTCTCTCCCTCCATCGCGCGCTGTCGCTCCTCTCAATCGCATCTGTGCGTCGACTATTCGCACGGCTCCAAGGTGGAGTTGCCTCCATGGCCTCAGACACATGTGAGTGCGGCGCGCGCGCTCGCACAGCGTTGAGCGCCACACCACACCAATCACTTTTTCATGGATGGAAAGCATCCATTCGCTTGCTTTTGCTCTGTCCCCGGCCAGGCTCGGCCCAGCCACGTATACAGTACAGGGACCTATTTTTTTACCTCCAGCTATGGCGACCATGACGGCGCCAAATATAGCAGTCACTTCCCTTCCTCTTCCTCCCTCTCCATCCCTCTCTGCCCCCCCCCCCCCCCACCACGCCCGCATGTCGCAGGTCGCAGGCAGACAGGTAGGCTGGGACCCAGGACTGTGGCGCGCGCAATCAGATCACACGCGAAACGAGGCCCGCTCTCTGCCTGCCTGCCGCTGCATTCACCGATGCGGTATACCCATCTCTCTCTCTCTCTCACTCTCTCCCAGTGTATCTCCCCCTCTCTATCCCTGACGATCGGGCTGATTGCACGGAGTTTGCTTCCGGACCACCGGGTCGTGCATGACTATTTTCCCCACGTTTTCTCTTTCTGCGCCTGACAAAAAATATTAATCAGCCTCCACCCCATTGCCCTCGATAAGAACGTAGAAACTTCAAACCAGTGAAGGCGAGAAAAGAGAAAAGAAGAAAGAACAGGTCGGCCCCAAAAACCATGACCCGATACTCTCTGACAATCGTGCACCAATCTTACTTCTGATAAGAGTACACTGGCCGTGAGGAATGTGAACGAACGCCGACCCACCCCGTATCATTCCGCCCTTGGGGTATACCTTTCGTCCCGGACGTGACGTGAGGCTGCAGCTCGCAGCCACTAACTCCAGCTCTCTGTTTCTCCCTCTAATAAATCACGATAAGGCCCGCTGGCCGCCCGCCGCTCCTGCTCTCCTGGAGCGGGGGCGGTTTTAAAGCAGTGAGGGCAATTGCCCCCCCCCCAGTCGCGTCCTAAAGACACCCTGAAATGTTGGCAATATGAAGTGCAAAACCGCTTTATGTAGGCAACCAGCAGCACATGACCCCTCCCGCCCCTGCACTGGAGGACGGCAGGACCGTCCCGGACCGTCCCGCAGCGCGGCCTGCTTGGCCTACTCCAGCAGGGTGATTCGGCGCACAGTAGTTAGTTTCGTGTCTCCTGTCCTCGTCGCACTGACGTGGCTCGGCCATCAGGAGCGAGCGAGAGGACACACTGATAATCCAAGTGTTCAACCCTTCAACACTTTAAAGTGTTCAAATACCATTTAAACATAAAAATGTGTTTAACAGAGTTGTTGTACACTTACAAGTGTTCAACTCAGAAGTTGTGCACTGAAAAGTGTTCAACTCCCCAGTTACACACTTCCTTAGCTTGGACGCACTGTATTAGGGAAGTGTGCAACTGGGGAGTTGAACACTTACAAGTGCACAACTCCTGAGTTGAACACTTGTAAGTGCACAACAACTCTGTTGAACACTTTTATTTGTTTAAATTCTTATATTTGAACACTTAAAAGTGTTGAAGGGTTGAACACTTGGTTTATCAGTGCACACTACTAAACGCGGAATCACCTCGCCGTAAGAAGACCACTCGTCGCTCACATGGCGTGACTGCCGCCGCCCTGCCGCCGCTAACGTCAGCCAACGACGTCAGGACGTCGAGGAGGAGAGAGACGTTATCTGGCGTGACGCGAGCGGCGCAGCGGAGCAGCGTCACCGCGAGAGCACCACACGGAGCGCGCCGCAGCAGCAGCAGCACCTGCTGCCCTGCCGAGCGATTCCGAAGATCGCTTTCATACCTCTGTCCTCGTCGCACTCATGGGGCACTACCACGGCCATCAAAGGGCACGGCTGTGAGGTGCAACAAGGACGGATAGATGAGAGCGATCTTCTGAATCAGTCGGCAGCTCTGCGTTACAACACGCCCAGCCCAGAGCGCCGCGGCGGCTGCGGCAGCCTCGCCGACTCCGCCGCGCACTGTCACGCGGGACGCGCGTTATCTGCTTTGAGTTTCTGAGAAAAAACCCTTCATGTCCTACGAGGAGAGGAGATGCACCTGCCGCCCGGCCCGGCAGCAGCGCAGCCGGCCGCCGTCCCGCTGGCGATGCCGCGAGCTCTCGTCCCGGGCAGCGGGCGGCGGGCGGCGGGGACAACACGCTAATCATTCTGATTGCCCCTGCCTGGGCCCGCTCCGCTCCGCTCCTGGCCCGGCCCGGCCGTCGCGTGGCCGTGGTCGCGTAGCGTCGCGAGCGCGAAGCGTCCGCCGCGCGGCGGCCAGCGGGCCCGCGCCGCCCGCGCCATCCCCGTCCCGTGCACGGGGACAGCACTGCAAAAAATTACTGTGAAACAAGTTCGCGGTAAAAACAATGTCTGATTTCATGAGGAAAATTGGAAAACTTTTTTGAGGCACTCCGTGACCCTCAATAAAATTACTCAGATTGTGAGTAAATCCTCTCAAATTTCTCTCATTTTTTAAGGTAACTGCCTAAAAATCTGAGGTGTTTTCCTCAAAGTCACGCAGCACCTCAAAGTTTTCCGTTTCTCCTCAAAAAATTTGGACTTTACTTTTACCGTCTTACAGTATGCCTACGATCCGTACCGTAGTTTTAGTGAACGGTCAGACCGTAACGTTTCCTTACGCTACGGACTGTATACCGCTGTATACCCACCCATTGAACTTCCCCAACATGTTTGCAGCCTACGGAGTGTACGGTAAGATTCAGACCGCGTAGTCAAACATTGCGGTCCGGGACCGGGCTACAAATTGACGTCGCGTACCGAACACATTTACCGAGGTTTTTTTGAACAGTGTACTCCCCTCCTCTCCCTTCCAACACCGCCGCTCCTTTGGTCATGAATGCCCGCCTATATACAAACTCTGGTGGCAGAACCGTTTTTTGCTTTCCGATTCACAAAACCACACGAAGGATTTTTGTTTTCGCATGTGTACCCACGCCCAACGACGGACGCACTTCGCGTACGCACGCACGCCCACCAGCTTCCTGTGAGTGTGTGTGTGTGTGAGTGTGTGTGTGAGGGTGTGTGTGCGTGTGTGTGTGCGACCGAGTCGCATCGAAAATTTCCCAGCATTACGTAGGTATTGGTCGGGGCGAGGCGGGGCGGCCCCATCCCGCCGCCAGCAGAGACCCGTGCGAAACGGCCAGGCCAGGCGTCCCGACGTCCCGACCCGCGCCAGCCCGGGCCCAACCCGGCCCGTGTCATGCCCTTGTGTGCGTGCGACCATGACCTTGGCACTGTCTTGATCCCTGTTGTGCGACGCGAGCGACACCGTTTTCCCAACTGCGCTCTCTCTCTCTCTTTCTCTCTTTCCCTCTCTCTCTCTCTCTCTCTCTCTCTCTCTCTCTCTCTCTCTCTCTCTCTCTCTCTCTCTCTCTCTCTTGCTCCCCTTTTCCATGCAGAGTATCAAGTCCGTCCTTCCGAGCTACACGGACTGCCCATTGCCCATCAAGTAAACCAGTTTCAATGCATCTCATTCCTTTTCTTTTTTAATCGCACAAATATATCGACGTGATGGAATTTGGTCCAATTTCACTGTAATTTGAAAGGTCACACATATTTCCTTAACACATCAGTGTGTTGCCAAAATAGGAATTTGGCAACAACTTTGTAGCAAAAAGCTCTGCGTGTGACCGAAACATAGCGACATGCACCACCATATTACGGTCACAAGCGGAGCTTTTGGTGACAAAATTGTCGCCGGGAAAAAGGTCACACGTATACGTATGTGTCGCCGTAGAAACGGTCGCAAATCAGGAAAGTTGCCTTTTATACTATGTGTCGCCACAAAAGAACACAAATAAGTCTTCCTTTGAGTTACAGTGTTTAGTCCGCATACTTATTCTTGCCGGGTACACACTAAAGCTTCTAGCTACGTTTCAGCGAAATCGTCCCGTCCTGTCCCGGCCCGGCCCGGCCCGAGCCCGCGGCCCCAGCCTATGTGAGCCTGCGCAGCCTGCGTGACCGTGAATGAATGAACGCGACGCGACGGCGCGGCCGGCTGCGGTAGCGCAACGTTCAATGACAAACTAGGGAGCGGGAGAGAGAGAGAGAGAGAGAGAGAGAGAGAGAGAGAGAGAGAGAGAGAGAGAGAGAGAGAGAGAGAGAGAGAGAGAGCGAGAGAGAGAGAGAGCGAGAGAGAGAGAGAGAGAGAGAGAGAGAGAGAGAGGGGAGAGAGAGAGAGAGAGAGAGAGAGAGAGAGAGAGAGAGGGAAGAGGGAAGAGGGGGCAGGACTCTGCCGCTGCGCTGGTGTTCTATCAGACGGAACGGAGCGCAATGGATTGGAATGGACGCGGGGCCCGCCCCGCCCCGCCCCGCCCCGCCCCGCCCCGCCCCGCCCCGCCCCGTCCCACCCCACCCCACCCCACCCTCGCACTGCCGCAGCCAGTACTACGGTGCTGCAGTCGTTGGCTAATTTCCCCGACCACAACAAGCTTTATCCGGGTCGCTGCGCGGAAGGGGGCCAAAGCTAGAACGCCGATACGGACGTTTTAAAAAAACAAACTGTATTTTTTTTCAAAGCAAGTAACCAATAAACCGTTCCTCGCGGGACTTATGCAGCACCAAGGTTCTGGAAATAACAATTGTTGAACGACGTGTTTTTTATTTATTTTTATTTTTTTCCACTGCAGGGTCGAGTTTTGAGGTGCGTCGCGCCGCGCGCGTCACGCCACACACTGACCCAGAGAGATGCGGGCCGCGGGACGTACGGCAGCCTCGCCGCTCCGCTGCGGGATAGAGAGGGAGGGACACTGTCAAAAACACTCGATGGAGGTTTTTTTTGTTGCACTTTCTGCAATCACTGAAAATCTACGAGTCATAATTTCTCTCGCCCCATACGAGTGAGAATTGGAGGGCAATTTTATTACTCTCTGGAGAGTAAGAATTTTTTCCTCGCCCTTTATGAGAAAGAATTTTGAGACTTCGCCCAAATAAAGTGAGAATTCGTGCTCAAATTAAGTGAGGTTAAAAAATCCTAACTCAAATAGAGCGAGGCTCAAAAATATCTCGCTAGAAAAGAGTGAGGTTAAAAATTCTCACTCTAATTTAGTATGGAAAAGTGTCCTCTCCCATTTTGAGTGAGAAATTGGATTCCAGGGTTTGCAGTGATGGGGCTATCAACGGCTGCACTGCGATTCAAGAGACGAAAGCATGAGTAAAGTTTCTGGCCCAGTGCTTGGCGGTGTAGCTCTGGCAGCTACGCTAGGCTGGGCTCCTCTAGCACGCCGCCACGCACACGCTGTATTTTTAGACGGAAGCAGGGAGTATATAGGTAAACGGCCACGGTGGCAGTAGTGGGAGAGCGGGCGGGAGACGGAGAAGGAGAGAGCGAGAGAGACAGAGGAAGAGAGGAAAGGAGGAGAGCGGACGAGGTCGGAGGAATAAAGGAGTAATGATAGGAATCGATCGTTTGGCAAACGGCCCACGGGCCCACCGTAGGGGTCCAGGGGAGGGCCCTTCGCTCGGCCCTACGCCTCCAATCTGAAGAGTCTCACACCGAAAGAGCCATCGAGTTTTGGTATTCTTAGCAAGCGAGCGACGATTACTAGCCACTGTTAAAAAGGAAAGGACGCTGAAAGCGCCAATGTTTCACCCTGTAATTTTGAAAACATGTTCGGGAGGCTCAATGTAGTAATAGTAATCCAACGCACTAAAGTGCAATTCGTGCCGTTATGGTCTGGCCCTATATGAAAAACACAGTAAGGACCGAGGGCAACCATATAACTGACTACACACTCCCGGCTTATGTACATTTTTGTACGTAGCTATGTAAATCAATGTACATGCGTAACGTACGTAAAAAATTCTTACATAGTTACGCATAAAAAGGCTTACTTTTAACGTAATTACGTAAGAATTTTTGCATAATTATGTAAGAAGTGTTACGTAAGCTAAGCTTGTACATAGATTTTCATAGCTACGTACAAAAAAGTACATAAGCCGGGAGTGTGTACATGTTTTTAAAAAGAATATTTTTAATACTTAGTCCATTAAACGCCTTCCAAAAGGTACACGAAGCATGTGAGAGTGTTGCGGGTCTGCCTATGCCTATCGTGGGACTCATGGTTTGCCCTTATCCAAGATGGCACCTCACAGCGAGCAGCTCAGCCAGGCTCTGCGCTGAGGCAGTGCTGAGGCCGTGCTGAGGCCGTGCTGAGGCCGTGCTGCTGAGACCGGTGCTGCGGCTCGCAATGTCGGTCAGCTTTGTTTTTCGACCCTCCGCTCCTTTGCCTTGGGCGAAGGGCAGGCCAAGGCAGCCGCCCAGCGGAGGCGCGAGGGCGGGGCGGGGCGGGGAGGACTTGTTTTGATAGGACCTTTATTTACCCCATGAGGCCGTCACCTCGCGCCCAGCCCAGCCCCCAGCCCCCCTCCACACACCAGCGCGTTATATCAGCGAGGTGCAACCCGGCTGGCTCCAAGGGAATGAAATGAGGATGAAGGCTTCCCTTGAGGGCTGGATGCCCTCTCACCCCCTCCCGCCCATCTGTCTCTCTCTCTCCCCCCCTCTCTATCTCCCTATCTCTCTTACTCTCTCACCTGCCCTAATACAAAACAACACCTCCCAACTCACACCACAGCATGCTGCATGCAAATGCCATACATGCCTCCCTGTCGAATGAGAAACATACCAACCTAACTTTTTTTTCCCCTGTTGATGTTAAGAGCACATATTTTCTCTTTAGTGCAAAATTAGGCGGGACGCTCCGACAAACACATCATACACGGCAAAGCCGCGTGCAGGCACCATTTAGCGTTAATACTCCTTTACCGAGAAAATATAAAAAAACAAACTTAAGTCACTCTTCACGGGCTGTCAAAACAGCCGGACGGAAAAAAATACACCCCGACTGAGCTAAAGACGAAAAAAAAAACTGCCGTGAAAGAAAACGAGGTGTGCAGTGGTGATATTTCATTTACACGGGTCGCGCTGGTAATCGACCTGGTTGCCCGCCCCGCCCCGCCCCGCCCCGCCCCGCCCCGCCCCGCCCCGCCCCGCCCCGCCCCGCCCCGCCCCGCCCCGCCCCGCCCCGCCCCGCCCCGCCCCGCCCCGAAGCCTAGTCAAGGATGAAGAACCCTTTGCCCAACGACGACGGTGGCCCGTGTCCCGCCCCGCCTCGCGCCTCGCCTCATCGAGCCGAAGCGTTCAATTTCAAACTTTGTTAATGGCTTTCTTGTCGGCGGCTCGAGGATCGCGTGGAGTTAATGAACGGGACGGGGGCGCGGGGCGCGGGGGCCTACGCGTGCAGGTGCCAGCCCGACCCGACCACCACGGAACCGCCCTTCAAGCAAACGAACCGCTCGCAGTTTTAGAATTATTAGGCTGCAGTATACATGAGTTACGTTACAAAAAACTGATCGCCGAGCATCTCGCCCCTCGCCCCGCCTGTCAGAAGGCGCGCTACCCTGCCGCCGCTGGCCGCCGCTCTCACCACACAACTATAGCGGGGCCAGAGACCGGAGAGGAGGAGGTATTTCTCACATCTCCCGGACTGCGATAAACAGTGCACTTCACACTACATCTCGTAAGCACATACATACATACGCGCATCCCACCTCCCTCGTACACAACGCCCGGCGCTCGGTTCATTCTCCAGAGCCGTGCGTTCACCCTGTGGAAGCGCAGCAGGGCCGGGGGAAAGGGGGGGGGGTAGGGGGCCGAGGGGATTCCACTGTTGGGAGAGGTGTAATACAGGCAGCATCAGCATCACAACACTGTGCTTGATGGCCCCCATGTTTCTGCTGAATGCGCTGCGCAGGACGGCATGTAGGCGGCTGAAAGCACCCCTGCCCCCTCCCCCCTAACTCCCCTCGCCCCTGCCTCTCTCAGTCCCTCTCTGGCCCCGCCCCCGCCTCCCGCCGGCCCCGCCGCGCCGCGGCAGGAGTTGATAGCGTAAGTAGTACAGTTTGCAGTCCCGCCCCGCCCCTCCCCGCCCCCACCCCGTGGCGCTCTACGACGTAAAACTTTTTCCTTTCGGAAAACGCCTCGGCGTCTTGTCGCTTACGAGCAGCGCGCGTGGAGCGCGCTAGGCCGCGGAGCGCTAGATGAACGGAAAAGAACAAAGTGGGGTTCGCTGGCGTGTGAGGGGGGCCCCGGCCGGGGGAGGGGGGGGAGGGGGGTGACTGCGCGGGGAGGGACACGAGCGGAGCGCGGTCAGCAAAAACAAACAACTTTGGAAACTCGCGGCAATGCCAGGCTACTGGACGCGGAGGCGAGGCGAGGCGGGGCGGGGTGAGTTCGGATATTACTCGACGGAGAGGGTATGATGGGCAAGTGGGGTTGGAAGAAGTGGGTTGAGGGAGAGGGCGGGGGGAGGGGGGAGGGAGGTCTGCTGCAGGCACGCTGCCCGGCAGGGCACAGCCGGGCGGGGCGGGGCGGGGCGGGGCGGGGCGGGGCAGCCCCGCGCGCAGCGAAATGGCGCGCGCTCGCCGAGCATTCCTCAATGAAGGCATTCCGCGCTGGTGGTAGGGCGCGGTGGGGTGCAGCGCGGGGTGCGGCGGGGTGCGGCGGGGTGCGGCGGGGTTCGGCGGGGTGCGGCGGGGTGCGGCGGGGTGCGGTGGGGTGCGGTGGGGTGCGGTGGGGTGTGGCGGTGGGGTGTGGCGGTGGGGTGCAGCGCGGGGTGCGGCGGGATGAGGTGGGGTGTGGCGGGGCGGGGTGCGGCGGGGTGCGGCGAGGCGAGGCGCCGGCCGCCACCAATATTATGATGATGGAAGGAAAACGTCCATGTCGCCGCGCACACTGGGGCCAAATCGAAAATTCAGGTTCATAAAGGGATTTTCGTCAAAATGGGTTTATTGTTTCAAAAGTGGTACCGTTTTGTTTAGAAAGGACCAAAGCGTACAGCCCTTGAAGTTTTAGCTAGATGGTTGACCGATTTGGGGCCGTAAATGAGCGCCAAAGTACGCCAATATGAGGTGAACAAAGGCATGTTGCGCATGAGGTCTAAAGAAAGCGAATTTCCGATAAATTCCGATTAGAAACCATATATGTTCTATACATTTCTGGAAAGAGGAAGGGACGAGGAGTCCAGCAGAGCAAACCGCACACGTCTATCTATCCTCGTTAAATTTTAAACAATTTAAGAAATTTGGCTAAAATTAGCATCTCCGCCATTTTTGACGTGAGATATCTTAAGATGCAAATCGTTGCGAACAGTTCGGTGGGCAGCAAGGGGTAGTAAAACAAGTCCCTTTTCAGGGGCATATAGTCACGGGTAGCGAAATGTAGCGATTATCTCACAAAATGGACGAAAAAATGGAAAAAATCTCATAGTTTAACATGACTTCGATAAAGCGTATCGTTTGTCCTTTCCTGCGTAATAGTTATGCGTTCGTTTAGTAATCACAGAGGTTTTCGGGTGCGCTGAATCCATTGCCGGTGTCCGTTTGCACTTCCAGGGTCATCCTGGGGTCGTCGTCGGGGACCTCATGGGGTCGCCGATGACGCCCCTCGTGAAAAGTTGTGTACAGGGGTTTTCGGGTGCGCTGAATCCATTGCCGATGTCCGTTGGCACCTCCAGGGTCATCCTAAAGTCGTCGGCTCACCGGTGAGAACCTGTCTGTCTGTACGTGCAGCTCGCGCCCGAAGTCCCG
The DNA here is from genome assembly GCA_029379305.1 of Frankliniella fusca. Lineage (NCBI taxonomy): Eukaryota > Metazoa > Arthropoda > Insecta > Thysanoptera > Thripidae > Frankliniella > Frankliniella fusca. The sequence continues at coordinate 902,731 of JAHWGI010001416.1, forward strand.
CTTGACTGAGGACTTCCCTAGATCACAGCATGCGTGTCATCCACTGTGGCAGGCCACAGTCATATGCAACCTTTTAGGAGGGGCGTCATCGGCAACCTCACCGACGACGACCCCAGGATGACCCTGGAGGTGCAGACGGACACTGGCAATGGATTCAGCGCACCCGAAAACCCCTGTACACAACTTTTCACGAGGGGCGTCATCGGTGACCCCATGAGGTCCCCGACGACGACCCCAGGATGACCCCGGAGGTGCAGACGGACACCGGCAATGGATTCAGCGCCCCCGAAAACCCTTGCACACAACTTTTCACAAGGGGCGTCATCGGCGACCCCATGAGGTCCCCCACGACGACCCCAGGATGACCCTGGAGGTGCAAACGGACACTGGCAATGGATTCAGCGCCCCCGAAAACCCCTGTACGCAACGTTTCACGAGGGGCGTCATCGGTGACCCCATGAAGTCCCCGACGACGACCCCAGGATGACCCCGGAGGTGCAAACGGACACCGGCAATGGATTCAGCGCACCCGAAAACCCCCGAGAACAAGTTTTGAGACTGATATCACACTTAGTCCAGCACGTTTGACTTATGAACCTGAATTTTCGATTTGGCCCCAGGCGACGGCTGCACTCTGAAGATATTGCGCAGCCTTGCGCGTTCCCTTTCCGTCGTGGTCCGGGCTGGTCTCTGGGCTGTGCTGTGCTGTGCAGGGCTGGTCTGGGCTATATATGGGCTAGAGTAGGGTGGTCTGGGCTGGGCTGGGCTGGGCTTGGAGGTCTGCGTGCCACGACGCGGCGGAGCTAGTGCTGCGGCCGGCAGGGAAGACCCACAACCCTCTCCGCCCAGTCACCACTGCTGCGCAAGCACACCCCCTATGCGAGCTTCCAGCTCCCTCCCCCCTCCCTCTGCCGGCTCTGCCCCGACCTCCTTGCTCGTCTCACCAGTACATTTTCCTCTGCTCCGTTCTAATTTGTCCTTCTCTCGGCTCGGCTCGGCCACCTCGCGGAGAGGAAAGGACCGCCGCCCAACACCTCAGCCCAGCCCTCACTCCCCCGCCCCAACGGGAAGAGCAAACAGGCACGGTAAACATGAGAGGCAGCGGCGAGAGGAGCGGGAGCGTGAGGAGCAGGTGGAGCGGGAAGAGCGGGAGCGGGAGGAGCGGGAGCAGGAGCGTGAGGAGCAGGAGGAGCGGGAGCAGGAGCGTGAGGAGCAGGACTAATGGGAGCAGGAGTGTGAGGAGCGGGAGGAGCGGGAGCAGGAGGAACGGTGGCGGGTGCTGGAGGATCAGGAGGAGCGGTACCAGGAGCGTGAGGAGCAGGAGGAGCGGGAGCAGGAGAAGCGGTAGCGGGAGCAGGAGGATCAGGAAGAGCTGTCCCAGGAGCGTAAGGACTAGGAGGAGCGGGAGCAGGAGAAGCGGTAGCGGGAGCAGGAGGATCAGGAAGAGCTGTCACAGGAGCGTAAGGAGCAGGAGGAGCGGGAGCAGGAGCGGGAGCAGGAGCGGGAGCAGGAGCGTGAGGAGCAGGAGGAGCGGTAGCGGGAACAGGAGGATCAGGAAGAGCGGTACCAGGAGCGTGAGGAGCAGGAGGAGCGGGAGCGTTGGTAGTAGGTGAGAGGCAGCCGTGCTGCTCAACTACAGCAGGCCCGTCCCCCGTCCCGTGTGTCATTGAAACATTTCGCCCCACTCGGCGCCTCCTCAGCAACGCGGGGCAGATGACGGATGAGACGAAACAAAAACGGAAAAAAACGATGACACAAAAAGGTAGGAGGAAGGGGGGGGGGCGCTAAAAGTACTGAGTGATGCTTGACTTACTAACTCAACAAAGTTGTAGCGCGGCGTTCGGCCTGCGCGACGCACGCGCGCGCTGTTTGAATCGAGATTAGGGGCGCCCTCGTTATCAAGCGCGGCGCGGGGCGATGTCATCCTAAGGTATGCTCTCTGATATCACCCCGCCTAGCAACTCGCAAAAAAAAGAGTAGTAGCAAAACGTTATCAGAACAGAGATGGAAACTAATTTTCTTGCTGACTGAAGGAAAGCAGAACCTCACAGTCGAAAATAGTCATAGGTTTACGGGAAAATTTTCCAAGAAGCAAAGTTATAACATTTCAATTACAAATCGTAAAATTAAAACCACTACCTTCCATTTTAAAAATTCAAATAAGAGGAAGGAAGAGTTGTCGTAAATTTACAACATTTTTCGTAAGTCCTCATTATGCCGTAAATCTACAAAGATATTCCTCACAGTGCTACGACTCAACATGATCGATCCTCAGTAAATCGTTTGATCAGCTGCTGCCCTGTCCACGGGTGCTGGGCAGGGCTGGCAGGGCGGTGCGGGGTGGGGCCAGCGCCAGCGGGCCCGCGCACGAGCAGTCGCCCTCAACAGTAAAAACAAACGAGGCCGCCTGCACCTGTCCGGGCCCGGCGCCCCGCCGGGCGTGAACCCTCCGAGCAGGACGTAAGTAGAGTCAAGGTCCCTGAGGGCGCAGATGGAAAAGGGGGGAGGGGGGGGGACCGGTGACCCACAGTGGCCCCGGCATACCGAGGAGCCCTGGAAGCGACAGAGGGCAGGCAGAGCAGGGGGCTCCATGACGACACGGCAGGCATTACCCATGTAAATGTTATGTGCCGGGACGGTGCGGACTTTGGTGTCCGCGACGTCGCGCAGCTCGCTGGGGCTCGGCGGGAACCTTCCCCTTTTTGCCTTACGTAAGGCGGAGCTTTTGTTTTCATCGGCGCACTTGGCCTCTACGTTTGTTTTACATCTTCTTCACGTTTTCTTTTCCTTTCGGTTCCGCGCATATCAGGAGCCGCCCATATGCACGACGCACGAGGAGGCGGTGGCAGGTGGCGGTACGGCAGGTGACGAGTGACGAGGCGCCCAGGCCGCGCTCTGCTAACCTCAAAATGCGCGCCGCGCCTCGCCGGCTCAACTCCTATCTACCCAGCGGTGCAGAGGAGATGGGCTGCGACTTGAGGGTGAGGGAGGAGGCAGGGACGGAGGACGGACTCGGCTTGGATTACGGTCTCCCCCGCGCGCGCGAGGGGGGCTCAGTCTGCAACGTAGTGTTCCCGCTACGCCACACCCGCGCCCCACCCCGCTGTTCCCGCTACACCCTGCTGCCCCGACCCGCGGGGGCGGGGATTAGCACCTCCTCCTCGCATGGCTTTAGGGAGCACCGAGACTGTGGCGGCGAGTCCACGTAAACCATCATGACCCGTGGCGACGAAGGGCCGGACTACACTATGGACAGCGGCGCATTCCGCCTGCTGCGCGCTGCGCGGTCCTCCTCAAGCTGAAGTGAGGTGAGCCCTGCGCACTGTCCTCTCCACTCGGCCCGCCCCGCCCCACCCCGCCCCGCCCCGCCCCGCCCCGCCCCGCCCCGCCCCGCCCCGCCCCGCCCCGCCCCGCCCCGCCCCGCCCCGCCCCGCCCCGCCCCGCCCCGCCCCGCCCCGCCCCGCCCCGCCCCGCCCCGCCCCGACACTCATACGCCCCGTGACAAACAAACACTTCCAGACGCCTGTCGATTACTCTCGCGCGCCGGGGAGACGACGTCAACGTCGGAAACCAAACATGAGCGCGGGGCCTTGTCTTTAATGTCCGCTTGTCACCGTGTGACGACGTTGCCACTGTAATGGTACCAGGATGCGACTGTTGTGTCACCAGGTGACGGTGTCATCGTGTGACTGAGTCGCCATGCCGTGTGACTGTGACAAGGTGTGACCGAGTCACCGATAGTGATACGGTATCACCTCGTGGGACACAGCGTTTCGGTTCGGGTGGGGACGCCCTGTCATTTTCACCCAATTTCTCTTTCCTGTGGCGGGGCCAGGCGGGGCCGGGCGGGGCGCGGGCGCCCTTGGCCCGCAGGCAGGCAGGCCGGCCGGGCCGGGGCCGCTCTAGCGTGACGCGTCACGTGACTGGCGTGACGTCACGCCTCGCCCCACTTCACATCGGCACAGCAGCAGCAGCGCGCGCGGCCGCGACGCGAAACGCTACCGAAATCGTCAACATCCATAGCTGAAGCGCGTCATCCGAAAGCAGGCGCGCACGCGCGCCCACGAAACAAAAAAATAAAATAAAGGTTAACTCGAACTTTTTTGAAACTTGCGGTGTATGCGCACGTGCGCGAATAGGAAGGGCCACGAGCACCGCGCCGCCGCGCCTCCGCCGACTTGCGCAAGTCGCGTGGTCGCGTGTCGCTGCCTAGCCCAGCAGCTTGGCATCATACAGGCTGTGCTGGTCCTGCCCGCCCCGGCCCGCCCCGGCCCGCCCCGCCCCGGCCCCAACCCGCGGGCCAAGCACGCGGACATTGTAAAAATACGATGTCAGGTGGGCCGCTGGGCCGGGAGCCGAGCCGAGCTGCGACCAGCCGGGACAATGATGATTGTCAAAGAGGAGCGGAAGGGTGAAGGCCACTGTCTCTCTCTCTCTCTCTCTCTCTCTCTCTCTCTCTCTCTCTCTCTCTCTCTCTCTCTCTCTCTCTCTCTCTCTCTCTGTCTCTGTCCGTCTGTTCCTCACTTGACTCACTTACTCACAAACACACGGCCGAGAGATGAGGAAAAAGACGAACTTACAGCGTGCGAGCCGAGACAGAGGGGACATATTTTTCTTCTTTTTTCCCCCTTCTTTTTTTTTCGCGAGTTTAAAATGTGCGCAGCGTCGCTGCTGGCTGGCCAAAATCCATATGGCGGCCGCGACGGCACGCGCGCCGCAGCGGCGCGGCGGACAATCGCGACAGCAGTTTAGTTGGACTCAGTTAATTTTTTTTTTTTTTTTTTTTTTTTTTTTTTTTTTTTGCTAGGCCGCTCAGCGCCGCCCTGTCGCCTCTTCATCACGCCTCGGCAGAAGCGCGCCTCTTCATGAAGAGTATACGGGCCGGCGGGCCGGGACAGGGTGGGGTGGGGCGGGGCGGGGCAGGGCGGGGTGGGGCGGGGTTGGGCGGGGCGGGGTGGGGCGCGCGGGACACTCTTCCGCCCGTTACTAATAGGAGGACGGCCATCTGTCTGATTAATGCGATTACGTTTGGCCAGCAGCAGGGTGGGAGAAAGGGAGTGGAAGGTGGAGAAACCGAGAGAGAGAGAGAGGGTTGATGGGGCGAGGGAGGGGTGGGGGAGGGAGTGCGACCACCAATACGGGGCAGGCGGTGAGAGGTGAAATGGGGAGGGGGGGGGGGGGCGCCACGGACCGCATACCGCAGCACCATAGCGGCTCTGCCCACCGGCCTTTGCATTATCGAACAGTTAGGCCCTTTGCGGCCTTGTACTTCCTGTGCCTCCTTGTGCACGGGGCGGGGCGGGGCGGGGTGGGGTGGGGCGGGGTGGGGCGGGATGGGGCGGGGTGGAGCGGAGCGCGGCGGGTTCAGGCGGAGCACAGGTGGCGCCCGCGTGCTGTCCCGCTGCTGTCCACACAGTGGTTACGCCCTGCGCCCCCTCGTACACAACATGGGGCATGAAAACAAAATACTCTCCATAAAATCGCCACTGTCGAATCCGAGGGGGAATTGACTTGCGTAATACACTGTACAACTCATCTGTGTACTATGCGGTAATACCCGTGATGTAACAGAAAAAACACAAAAATAAGCCCTTAAATGATCAAATCTTGTGTGGAATACCGCTGTAATACAGATGTAATACTGCGTAATACCGAGGAGTCTTGCCAAATTTTCCTACTTGAATTCCCCCTCAGTCGAATCAAAGTACACCACGCGCACCCAAAAAAAATGTGCAAGTTTACATTATTTAAGATAAGTTGTGTTTCGTTCCTTTAGTTTCATTTGGCTCGACCTGTGATGCGGCGCCCCCAGCAGCGCAGGGACACGCAGGTGAGTTCGCGAACCGCTCCAAGCCTGGCCGGCCCGATACGAGGCTATCCGCGTACATGAAAGTGCCGATATTGATCCGGGCCGGGATAATGAATGATCCCCCTCCCCCCCGATAAAGAGCAGAGGAATGCACAATAAAAGGGAGGGGGTCTTCCGGCATGGCCGGGGCGTGGCGGGGTGAGGCGGGGTGTGGCGGGGCGTGGCGGGGTGTGGCGGGGTGAGGCGGGGTGAGGCGGGGAGTGGCGCCACCGCCCTTGCGAGCTAAATCGACGAACGGCGACGCGATTAAAACTTGAGCAGCCAGGCCGGCCGGCCGGTCGAGTCGCGCAGGCCGCAGGCAGCTTGCCCCGCGACACACTCAAAAAAAGAAAAGAGAGAGAAAAAAAAAAACAGTTCCCCATGTTCGACCCGCCGAGCCGCGGACGTATGTAATCCTTCCCACCTGTATTCCTTCCCACCTCTCTTTTTTAATTCAAGAAAATATTTTTAAAAAAAATGTTTTATAATAATTTATTTTGTCCCACCCGTAATCCTTCCCACCTACCTTTTTTAATTCAAAAAAATAATTTTCGAAAAAACATTTTTTAATAATTTATTTTGTCCCACCCGTAATCCTTCCCACCTACCTTTTTTACCATTAAAAAATATTTTTTTAAAAAATATTTTTTAATCGTATATTTTGTCCCACCTGTCCTTAATTTTTAAACCTTAAAAAATATTTAAAAAGTGAATCCGGCATTTAACCTTTTTTACACGTGTCCCACCTCATATCTGTCCCACCTCATCCAAAAGAATATTAAAAAATATTTAAAAAATAAAAAATATTTAAAAAATAAAAAATATTAAAAAATATTAAAAAATATTAAAAAATAAAAAAAATACTTAAAAATATTAAAAAGTAAAAGGAGGCTCTTGTTACAAGCCAAGCGTTGTCGAGGCTTGTAACAGTCATGAACCAAAAGACCCGTGAAACCCTGCTTATATGTGCTACATACGAGGAACATGTATGTGTCATACATGAGAGGCATACGATGCACATTGCACATGGTCCCTGTATGTGACAGGCGTTTGCCAAGTGAGCCACGTATGTCTGACATGCGAGTGCAAACATAAAAGTTGTGTTTTCCATGTATGTTAGGCGTGAGCCATGTGTGGTGTCCATCCTTTCGTATGGATGGCTGAACTTCCCACATGTGTGACAGCATAAAACATATGGTGAAATGTATGGTCAATGACAACACACATGTTCAAGACATCGGCACACACTTTTGTCACACGTAGTGACCTCCACTTTCGTGTGGTACCATGTGTGGCAGAAACGGATATGTGAGGTCTCAGACAACACACATGTTCAACGCACCTAATTAAAATGACACAGTACTCCACGTAAGTTCCATACATGTAACACACATGTAACATATGTATTATACGCATGCAGCTTAAGACTGCGCGTCCACGCATAATACTTAGGCGTGGCAGGGTGGTCTAGTGGTCAACACACCCGGCCAGTAAGCTTCAGGACGCAGGTTCGGATCTCCACATCATCGGTTCCAAATGTATAAGTTTCCTCATATTAAATGAGATTAAATTGTTCGTGTACATGTATTGAAACAAACTACATCAAAAAGTCCCCCCATAAAAATTTTTTTGGAAGTAGAGTAGAAAAAGCTGGGAAAAATCAAAGAATTCCCTTTATCCTTAATGCGTGGATATGTGTGAAGTCTGCATGGCACATGTATGACACACACATGTCATTCGCATGGTACATACAAGCCCAAAACGTATGGTGACAAACATGTCTGCCACATTTGTAACACAACTTTTTAGAGTTTCACGGGGATTTAGTGGGCCCTGTCTTAGCTACTGCACCATTCGACTAGAAATTTGTTCAACAAACACTTTTACATAAATTCTAATAGTCCCAAGAGTACACTGCAAACGGGTCGGCGTCTAGTAAAAGAACGCCAAAATCTGGCGTCTAATGACGCCAAAGTTTGGCATATTTTAGTCTGTGGCGTCATAGGACGCCAAAATTTGGCGTCATAAGACGCCAATATTTTGGCGCGAAAAGACGCCAACCCATTTACAGTGTACACATCTTTCACAATACCGGATGGCAGGCGGCGCGTTTTCGTTCTGCTTCGAGCAACATCCACTCTCAGCCCCTGACAATTGAAATGACACAAGGCAAAGTGGCACCCACATTGATCCCTCGGGCAGGCCACCAGCTTTGCACGGGTGCTGAGCAGGTGTATCTATCCCTCGTTTTGCAGGCGTTTTCATAAGTATACGTTTGTGGGAGTTGTCGCGAACCTATCTTTGTATTTATTTCTAGGCGTGCCAATCTCACTGGCTAACTGGATATAGCTTTAGGTGCGTGCGAAAAAAAAAAAAAGGCTGTATAACCATATGTCTGCCGATCTTTAAATAATGCGTCCGCCCTCGTGTTTCTTGAACGCCCGTCCTCGTGTTTTATGAAAGTGCGCCTCCGAAATGGAGACCCGTGATATTGTTTCCGATTTTGTTCTCGAAGATACTGACAATGCTTTTTTTTTTCCTCCGTTTGTTTGCATGTGGCTACGAGTGCCGGAGAATCGTCAATGCTTCCGGAAGAGTGTGCACGCTGTACATAATCGCTTGCACTGAATGTCCGCTATAACTCCTGCCCTGTTGATCAATCCTCGCTTCCTGGCCAGAGTCTGGAAAACTGTCAACTCCCGCAAAGAAGCTTCACCCTTTTTTTGAAATTTTTTTTTTTTAAATATCTCGCTGTTAACTGCTTTCTTGAATAAGTTTGTCATGTTTTTCCGAGGGGCGGGCAACTCTTGTATTTCTGTGTACAGTTTGCGTGTTTCTTGTATTTTTAGTATGTATTCTGATGTATTTCTGTGTATTTCGATGTGTTAAGCATTTATTTTCGGGTATTTCTCAGTACAAGTTTTTTTTTCGAGTATAGGCCGCCCTTTGTTTATATCTCCGTCACCCTACACAGCTGCTGGAACAAGTGGTAAATGAACTTGGTATTTTAGTAGGTAAATCAGAAATCGGGCATGGCGTACGAAGTACTGGAGTGCCGGAAAGTAGCTACTCTTTCAATCGTTTCCAGCTCAGTGTTCAACATTGCATTAAACGCCCTCACGGTCAAGGTAGGCTGTGTACTGCTGAGAAGAAACGTGGTTCTGGTTGCCGACGCCACAAATGGCCTAGACGCCTTCACTGGGCTCTCGCGCCCAGATAGATACCTGCACGTTCAGCCCAAGGAAGGACAGCCCCCAAGCTGACGCACCGTGGGGTGGGGCAATACACGTGTACCTGGGGGTAGGAGGTAACATTGCCGGTCAACCGTAAACGTGAACTGCATTTATTAGGTACCACAACTTGTGGTCCACAAGGGGCTTGTACGGGCAAACCCACCTTCCGGTGCTGCAAGCAGGGGCGTATTAAGGTCCGACCGACAGGGGCACTTCAGGTTGCGCCAACATGCAGGGGTTTTGTAGCACAATTGCCTGCCTTTCAGGCGGCCCTCTGGAGGCCACGGGCACCCACCCGCCCGCCCCCCTTTAAAAGCGCCCATGCCCGATTACTGATTTACCTACTAAAATACCAAGTTCATTTACCACTTGTTCCAGCAGCTGTGTAGGGTGACGGAGATATAAACAAAGGGCGGCCTACTCGAAAAAAAAACTTGTACTGAGAAATACCCGAAAATAAATGCTTAACACATCGAAATACACAGAAATACATCAGAATACATACTAAAAATACAAGAAACACGCAAACTGTACACAGAAATACAAGAGTTGCCCGCCCCTCGGAAAAACATGACAAACTTATTCAAGAAAGCAGTTAACAGCGAGATATTTAAAAAAAAAAAATTTCAAAAAAAGGGTGAAGCTTCTTTGCGGGAGTTGACAGTTTTCCAGACTCTGGCCAGGAAGCGAGGATTGATCAACAGGGCAGGAGTTATAGCGGACATTCAGTGCAAGCGATTATGTACAGCGTGCACACTCTTCCGGAAGCATTGACGATTCTCCGGCACTCGTAGCCACATGCAAACAAACGGAGGAAAAAAAAAGCATTGTCAGTATCTTCGAGAACAAAATCGGAAACAATATCACGGGTCTCCATTTCGGAGGCGCACTTTCATAAAACACGAGGACGGGCGTTCAAGAAACACGAGGGCGGACGCATTATTTAAAGATCGGCAGACATATGGTTATACAGCCTCGCACGCACCTAAAGCTATATCCAGTTAGCCAGTGAGATTGGCACGCCTAGAAATAAATACAAAGATAGGTTCGCGACAACTCCCACAAACGTATACTTATGAAAACGCCTGCAAAACGAGGGATAGATACACCTGCTCAGCACCCGTGCAAAGCTGGTGGCCTGCCCGAGGGATCAATGTGGGTGCCACTTTGCCTTGTGTCATTTCAATTGGGGTCAGGGGCTGAGAGTGGATGTTGCTCGAAGCAGAACGAAAACGCGCCGCCTGCCATCCGGTATTGTGAAAGATGTGTACACTGTAAATGGGTTGGCGTCTTTTCGCGCCAAAATATTGGCGTCTTATGACGCCAAATTTTGGCGTCCTATGACGCCACAGACTAAAATATGCCAAACTTTGGCGTCATTAGACGCCAGATTTTGGCGTTCTTTTACTAGACGCCGACCCGTTTGCAGTGTACTCTTGGGACTATTAGAATTTATGTAAAAGTGTTTGTTGAACAAATTTCTAGTCGAATGGTGCAGTAGCTAAGACAGGGCCCACTAAATCCCCGTGAAACTCTAAAAAGTTGTGTTACAAATGTGGCAGACATGTTTGTCACCATACGTTTTGGGCTTGTATGTACCATGCGAATGACATGTGTGTGTCATACATGTGCCATGCAGACTTCACACATATCCACGCATTAAGGATAAAGGGAATTCTTTGATTTTTCCCAGCTTATTCTACTCTACTTCCAAAAAAATTTTTTATGGGGGGACTTTTTGATGTAGTTTGTTTCAATACATGTACACGAACAATTTAATCTCATTTAATATGAGGAAACTTATACATTTGGAACCGATGATGTGGAGATCCGAACCTGCGTCCTGAAGCTTACTGGCCGGGTGTGTTGACCACTAGACCACCCTGCCACGCCTAAGTATTATGCGTGGACGCGCAGTCTTAAGCTGCATGCGTATAATACATATGTTACATGTGTGTTACATGTATGGAACTTACGTGGAGTACTGTGTCATTTTAATTAGGTGCGTTGAACATGTGTGTTGTCTGAGACCTCACATATCCGTTTCTGCCACACATGGTACCACACGAAAGTGGAGGTCACTACGTGTGACAAAAGTGTGTGCCGATGTCTTGAACATGTGTGTTGTCATTGACCATACATTTCACCATATGTTTTATGCTGTCACACATGTGGGAAGTTCAGCCATCCATACGAAAGGATGGACACCACACATGGCTCACGCCTAACATACATGGAAAACACAACTTTTATGTTTGCACTCGCATGTCAGACATACGTGGCTCACTTGGCAAACGCCTGTCACATACAGGGACCATGTGCAATGTGCATCGTATGCCTCTCATGTATGACACATACATGTTCCTCGTATGTAGCACATATAAGCAGGGTTTCACGGGTCTTTTGGTTCATGACTGTTACAAGCCTCGACAACGCTTGGCTTGTAACAAGAGCCTCCTTTTACTTTTTAATATTTTTAAGTATTTTTTTTATTTTTTAATATTTTTTAATATTTTTTAATATTTTTTATTTTTTAAATATTTTTTATTTTTTAAATATTTTTTAATATTCTTTTGGATGAGGTGGGACAGATATGAGGTGGGACACGTGTAAAAAAGGTTAAATGCCGGATTCACTTTTTAAATATTTTTTAAGGTTTAAAAATTAAGGACAGGTGGGACAAAATATACGATTAAAAAATATTTTTTAAAAAAATATTTTTTAATGGTAAAAAAGGTAGGTGGGAAGGATTACGGGTGGGACAAAATAAATTATTAAAAAATGTTTTTTCGAAAATTATTTTTTTGAATTAAAAAAGGTAGGTGGGAAGGATTACGGGTGGGACAAAATAAATTATTATAAAACATTTTTTTTAAAAATATTTTCTTGAATTAAAAAAGAGAGGTGGGAAGGAATACAGGTGGGACAGACTACGCCCACCGCCGAGCCGCACCCTCTACACCCTTCGGAGGCGCGTCATTCTGTGAGTGTAAGGCCCATTCCACGTGGTTCGATATTTCGGCGTATTAACTGACAGCGTGTCTGCGGATAGCGCCGCCGGTATCATGTGTCGGCAGGTGCCTTGGACTTTACTTTCTCACGGACACATACACACACACCACATAACACCTGTGATCCATTATTCATAGGCGCCAGGCCCGCCAGGCCCGCCAGGCCCGCCGGGCCGGCCCCATCACCGTGCGATTACAGTGATCCAATCCCATCAGATCAAAGGCGACAGCGCGATAACGACGCTCGTCGGGCCGAGCCGAAGCCGACGTGGTCCTTTCCATTTCCTTTATTTCGCGAATGAGGTGGCTTGTGAGTTTCCGTTGGATAGTACCCTGTCATGCGGTTCACTGTTAAACCAAGTATGTACACTGTAAAAAAAAAAAGGTATCTGGTATACGGAGCCAACTACGGAAGAGTGTACCCTCTCGAACTCGATGTAAGTACGGTTTTCTTCCGCATTCGTTCTGTACCTTGCCCCTTGCCGTACCTTAAGAAAAGAACCCGGCTTTTCTGAAAGGCAAGATGAGGAACAAAGGTACGTTACGCCGATACTGACTCCGTACCGAAATCAGAAACATTTTTTTTTTAACATGGCGTCTAATGGGATAAGGTACGGTAACCAGGAGCGGAAGTGACCGTAATCCGAAATTGCGTCATTTTTCCGTAGTAGAGACCGTTATTTTTTTACCTGTGTGTGAGTGCAACTTCTAGTCTAACACGAACACGAAACTCGTCAGTTGTTCAATTGCAAGGTGTCAAACTCGTCAGTTGCCAGCTCGACAGTTGTGCACTTTGCAAGTGTACAACAAGGGAAGTGTTGTACGCGCGGCAGTTGAACACTTGCAAGTGTACAACCAGCGAGTTGGACACTTGCGATTGCACAGCTGCCGAGTTACGCACTTACACGCGTGCAAACTGGAAGTTGGACAGTTACAAGTGTTGAGCAGTTGCACACTTGGTTTAACAGAGTGACGTTTGGGGAGCTTTGGGGGGTGGGGTGGGGTGGGGGGGGGGGGGTATATTAAGAGACTCCTGCCCCCAACCCCGCCCCCGCCCCAGGCCCGGCGAGAGCCTTCCATAACCTCGCGTGTCTGTCTGGGCCATACCCGAACCTGCCCGGAAGTGCACCGGAGGGAATCTCTGCCGCTATTTCAGGACTTGAGGACACGACTCGGCTCTGTTCGGCTCAGCGCTGCGCGGCCTAGTCGCTCTGTCCGCGAGTGCAAAACGGAACGCTGGCGTCGTGTCCCCTCGCTCTTATCCCTCAAGGGCATCAATCGGTGTTCAGTTCCAGATGTTCAAAAGATATACACACCTGCTGTTGTATAGTTGGACTAACTTATTGACATCAATTGACGTTTAATAAATTCAACTTTATACCAGCTGGTGCATGATTTTTGAACATTTGGAATTTTAGCACCATTGATTTATAGATCAAAACATTTGGTTTAGCATTGTACCGCGCAGGTCCGTGGCGGGCGGAGGACCGCGCCAGGGAGGGAAAGGTGACAGGGGGAAAAACATCTCTGAGAGATCTTGTTGTTGTTGCGGTGACTCCCCTGTCCCTCTACCCCTTTTGTCACGACGAACCTGCAACCTTCCTCCTCCCCCTCTAGCAGGCGCGTAAGTTCAATATGAGTGGCGCATGGGAAGTAGAGGGGGGAGGGAGCGCAGGGTCCGGTCGGGGGCGGCAACAGAATGGCGAAGGGCCGGTAAATTCGTGGAGCAAGTGCGGGACGGGGTAGGGCGCGGGTTTGGTGGTGCGGGGAGGGGGTGGGGGGGTGGGGGAGGGGAGGTCGCAGGGGGTTAAGAGGCCGAGGGGTGCGGGGCGGGGCGGGGCACTGCCGAGGCCGTGGCAGGGGGTTGCTTTTATCTCAGCAGTAGTGAGGGTGGGGGCTGGGGTGGGGCCGGGGCGGAGCACTGTATACTTTCACCCTGACGTCAGCAACACAGCCGGGACAAAGGGGTGCCCCCCTCCCCCCCCCCCTTGCCCCGCCCCACCCTCAGGCCCTTCACTTCTTTAGAGGGCCGGGCCGCCGCCGGGCCGCCGGGCCAGGGCCGAGCAGGAACTGCCAAAGGGAGCCCGGATCTGGAGCAGGTGCCGGCGGGGCGGGGCGGGGTGGGGCGGGGCGGGGCGGGGCGGGGCGGGGCCGGGCGGCGGGGTGGGTTCCAGGAGCACCATAGACCAGGCTAGAGAGGCAAGAGAGGCGACACCGAGTGGTGCCGTGCCGCACCCCTTCGCTCCGTCCCCCAGTCTGGGAGAGCGCGCGTGCGCTAGAGAGGCCAGGTCCCCGCTCCAACCCCGCCCCGCCCTGCTCTGCCCCGCCCCGCCCCGCCCTGCCCCGCCCCGCCCCGCCCCGCCCCGCCCCGCCCCGCCCCGCCCCGCCCCGCCCCGCCCCGCCCCGCCCCGCCCCGCCCCGCCCCGCCCCGCCCCGCCCCGCCCCGCCCGGTGCCCCACTAGACAGAGGCTGCCCCTGGCCAGGTAGCACTGCCCCACCACTCGCAGGCGCCGGGCACCGCGGCCGCGGGCTGGCTGTCTGCAGTGAAGACGTTACAAATAACCCCTCTGCTCGTCCGGGGCGTGGTGGGGTGGTGGTGGGGTGGGGCGGGGTGTGTTTGAAAGGGCGGCGCGGCTGCGACACCTCGCTGCCAAAAGCCGCGCGCCTCGCCCCGCCCCACCCCACCCCGGCCGCCTCGCCCACTCACCCCACCATCGCCTCGACCGCGTCCCTTGCTTCGGACCGCAGGACCTATGCCGCCCCGCCCCGCCCCGCCCCGCCCCGCCCCCTCGCGCTCCGCTGGTGTTGTTTTGCAATATGGGAGAGAATATATATAGCCGAGCGCCCCGCCCGCGGCCCCGCCCCGCCCCGCCCCGCCCCCGCGGCGTCCCTTAAACTCAGCCGCTCGCCACGCCACGCTGCGCCACGCTACTGGCGCACATCAGAGACAAACAATCAAACTTTTTTTCCGCGGCTCCTGGTGCTGCTGACTCTGCCCCGCCGCACCCCGCCGCCCCGCCCCGCCACGCACCGACAGCACAACACACTTCTATTCACGCCACGCCCGGCTCGGGGCTGCTCGCCCCGGTAGCAGCGCCGTGCCGACAATCCGCGGAACAAACACTCACGACGAGAACTTTTCCGATAAAATAAATCACACAGCGACAATGACACCCCGCATGCTCCAAGCTCTGCGGAGGTTGCGTAGGCATACACAGCACCTCGGGTCTCTTGATGGGGTCGGGCAGGGTGCGGCGGGCGCGTGCATTATTATGCCCCTTCCGCGTCGGGAGAGCGTTAGGCGGGCGTCGTCATTAAAAGCCGGTTGTGAATAAACGTCGGCTAAAAATAGCTGGGCTAGGCTTAGGCGCGCGGTCGCGGGCCGGGGCCGGTCGGTGTTCTCGAGTCTAAAGTTGAGTGCGGTCGGCTATGTGTGCAGCTAGCGGGGCGGACGGACGGACGAACACGCAAGCGGCGGGGATAGACGGACGCAGAACATCATAAGCAGCAGCACGCCCAAACTGCACGCCTGGAGAAAAGGCGCGAGACTCGTCAGGCGCGGAGGCGGGGCGTCGCACAATGTGTGATAAAGTGATTTGGCCTCTAAGAGCTTCGTAGACTCTTCCTCGGCAGCTCCTCTCTGGCCGCCGCGCGCAGCTCCGGCCTGTTTGCTGTTTATTATGTATGATTTTACGCTGCTGCCCCCTCCCCCCCCTTTTTCTCCCTCCCGGCGGCGCCGTCCGGCTCTTTGAGACGAGCGCGCGGGGTTGTGTCGGGGCGCGGGGGTGGCGCGGGGGGCCTGGTGGAGAGCTTGATTAGGCCGAGGGGTTTACGCTCCTCCCTCTCTCTCTCTCTCTCTCCCTCCCTCCTCTCTCTCTCTCTCTCTCTCTCTCTAATTCTCCCCTATCGCCCCTCCCACTCTCACTCTGCCCCCTCCTCCCTAAGCGCTCACCATCGTGATGACCATACCACCCAGATTGCACGCGCGCAAAACCTACCCCCCCCCCCAAAAAAAAAAGCGGGTGGAGGGGAGGGGGTTCAAAAAAACGAAGCAAAAATGTTGTGAAAAGAAGAGTGGAGATGAGCGCGACACTTTGCCATGACGCCGCCACTGCCGCGCTGAGCCGGGGTCGTCAACATGAATCCCCGCTTCTTTACAGACAAGAATCTCGTATAGCGTTTTTGCGTTTTGTTTTATTCTACAATCGTGAAGTGTTTCTTTTCTCCCGCACATTTTCCGTTTTTCAGCCATCAAACCGAGGAGGCAACCACTCCCTATCCTAGTGTACACAGGATTTCTAATGATAAGGGATTTCTATGGATTGCGTAAAGATTTCTGCGGATTTTGTAAAGATTTCATTTGGTACATTTTGGTACATTTCACAAATATATACCAAATTCCACAAAATTCTAAAAGATTTCACGAGGTTTCATGGAATTCCACAAGGGTTCATGAGATTTCACTGATTTCTGTGAGATTTTTAATGAAATTTCTTGAGATTTCTCAGTTGGATTTCGTAGGATTTCATTGAGATTTCGGAGGATTTCATCGAGATTTCCGAGGGTTTGTACACAGGATTTCACGAGTGGTTGCCCCCTCGCATCAAACTTGATTAGGGCGGGTAAAGACGCGTGCCTGGTCGGGCCGCACGGAGGCGCCGGAAGGGGAAGGAAAAGATATGAGCTGGACGCAGAGTATTACGGTCAAAGACGGTAAAAGGCAAAGGGAGCTGGAGATGTGAGATGTGAGAGTCGAAAAACAAGTGGGCGGTTGAATCAACTTCGCCTACTGCGCAGTATACCACACGAGTACAATCAGCCCTACTCAATGCCTGTTCAGCTGTTCCGCTGACATTTCCAAGGTTAAGAGACGAGCGCGCGGTTTCGGCGCCATCCGACCAAGTTTATCAGATAAGTCCTGGACTTGTCGGAGAGCGGGCGATAACGAAAGCACGATATGCGATAACGTCTAGGAAATGATAACGTCATGGGTCACACAAAGTACCGGATTCAGTCACCGTCCAGTGAAACGTCCCCCGCAAAAACCGCAATGGGTGGTTTTAGAAAGCCACAACGTTTGAACCTGTTCCTAAATCGTACCCGAAACACTATAATTACAGTTTTGGGTCAAACAAAAACTTTCCATGACGAGAGCTCTGCGTTATTATGTGACATTGGGCTGCCATGGTGCGCGAGCAAATGACTGTACGCCTATCGCGACGGAAGCATCGCCGTGACCCAGAGCGCGCCGCATAATCTCTCACGAGATCGATATCCAGCTTATGCAACTGCCGCACACCAAATGGATTTATAAAAATAATACTAAAAATAGAGGCACAATAGTTACACCGGTAATAAGCGACAAGAGCAGCAATGTCTCCTTCGATAAGAAAAGCACACGGTGGATTTCACTGTGGGCTATACACAAACCCTGCAGCACGGTGACTTTTCACCGTAGATTATGGTGAAAAATCACCCCGTTCCATGCATTGCTGAGGGGTTCACTGTAACTTACAGAGAAATTCAACGTAAGCCTTTTCGAGAGTATTGAAGGAGTGTTGGCAACTGCTCAGCCAGTTTTTATATACTTGAATCCCACTCTTAAATCCCTACAAAGATTCACAATCCTTTGTAGGCTACAAAGCATTTTCTTTGTACTGCAAAGCCTTGCTTTGTAATGGCGAAGCACTCTTTGCAATTTCAGAGCAGCGGCTTCTAAATTTGCAAAGATTCAAAATACTTTGCAATTTGCGAAGCATTTGGCAAGCCTTTTTTTTGGTAAGGATCTGACAGTGCGCAGTTTTTGGTCATTCATATCCTACTGCATGGATGAAGATAAGTCGGAGGCAGCCTCGGGACAGGCATGTTTCCCACTATATATTCGCCACTATACATCCACACACACACACACACACACACACACACACACACACACACACACACACACACACACACACACACACACACACACACTGCGCCGCGCCGCCTGCCCGCGCGCCATGCTGGCGCGGGACCGCGGGTTTATCAGAGCACTTCGTGCCACCTCGCGGCGGCAGAGCGGCGACGAGCGCGGCCCTGCGCGGCTCGACGTAACAGTCGAGGACATAACAGCTCAGCCCCCTCAAAGGTGTACAGCACGTCAGCGGCACCGCGCGGCGCGAGGCAGCCGTGGAGCTAGCAGTCGCGGCCGCGCGAGCGCACTGTACTGCTACAAATCAATCAGCGAGGTGTTAGGCAACGCCCCGCCACCCCTGTGCGGAGGTGGAGGGGGGTCGACTCCCTGACCTCCTCATCCCGACCCCCCCCCCCGGGCCACACACTCCCCGCACCTCCCGCTCCGGAGCGCCTTGCTGATCGGGGATAGGCAATCTGATTGCATCGCTGCCGGGCGGGTTTGCCTACCCTGCCGCCTGCGTCATCAGCCCGGAAAGGCCCGCCGCGCCGGTGCGGCGGGATCCGGAGCGAACTGGGTCGCCTACCGGAACACCCTGGAGCCGACGGGGAAGCAGCTGTCTTCGGCCCAAGGGAACCCGAACACCCGGTGCAGTTTGCGCGGGGTCGGAAGGAACGAGGTGAATAATACGGGTGGGGAGCGCGAGTGAGAGAGCGAGAAAGAGGGAGGGAAGGAAGGAGGGGAGGGGGAGGGCAGGTGAAGGTGAGGAATTGCAAGATTTCAATTTTTTAAATGCTGGGGCCGGAGGGCGAGAGTAACCCCATAGTTTCTACCCCCCCCCCCGCGCGCCCCTCCCACCTCCCTCCCCTCTCGCTCCTCCAAGTTAGGGACAGCGGATCGATCTCGGCCCTCTCCGTCCCACTGTACTGGGTCAGTGGGCCCGGGCCGGGCGCGGGCTGCGGCCCAGCTGGCGCACGCAGCACCGGGTTCAACTCCACGCACTCCTTTGAAACGTTAGTAAATTAAAACATTAGTGACCGAGGTCTGACCGGGCGGATTTGTGTCTGCGCTATGCACTGACTTGCACGTGACGCCCAAACTGGCGAAAAAAAAATAAGAGAAACATGATCGGACTATACAAGTCTAGTACAGGGTGGAAAAATATACGATCAACCCCAGTATTATTTTTTTTTTATCATGTATCGCTCAGTATTGATACGTCAACACGCTATCACTAGGCGGAATTCAGGCTAGCACTATCGAAGTGGGAAGAAGTCGATGACAGGGAAAAAAAGGTACAGTAGCATAATTTTCCCGTGTCTGTTATCAGCGTCGTGTGACTTTTTGGCACAGTACATTTTTTCAGCGTCGTCATTGAAATCCGAAATTTACGCTGCCATAGGCAAACGAAGTGGCAGATCCCAGAACATTTAATCGCGTGAATGGAAAAAAAAGGAATAAGTAACTCGAGCTGCGCAGGCAGGCCAAGGCGTGTAGCATGCATGTGTACCTGATACCCGGACCCGTCCCGGGCGACATGTGTCGCCTGGAGGGCACGGTTACACTGACAAAACCACCGCCATCTAGAATACAACAGAAAATTTTAATGGAGTCCTACGATCGCGCGGAAAGTATAGAAACACCCTTTATGGGTCGCCAAGAGGGTGATGATGTGAAATACGTTTTCTGCTGCAAGAGATTCGAAAGACCCGCGTAGGAAAATTTGTGGATCGCAACGCGGTTATGACTCGCAGTCTATAGAAATACACGGCGGGCCTCGACGAAAACAATTGATGTGAGGAATGGATCGTTTCTAGGATGGGTGAGCAAAGGGTTTGTGTCGGGCCAGCGGCGCTGCGGAGGAGTCCCTCTAGGGGTTGGGCGTGGCAGCGAGCGGGACGTGGTGGGGGGGGGGGGGCTGCAGGGTGGCGGGGCGAAGCGGGGCGGGGCGGGGTGGGGCGGGGCGAGGCCGAGGACGCCGGGACGCGGTATGGAGGGACCCCAGCTGAGAGCTCAATTGTCGCTTGACCTAGCGGCTCATTGAGAGTTGTCGCACTCACTTGCACACTGCCTGCAAGCAGCGAACGCCTTTCCATATGGCGTGTGACTCGAAGCATCTCCCACTTTCTCTCTCTCTCTCTCTCGCTAACAAAAATGCGCATGTGAATTTATTGCTACCATCTCATCAAAACTTATCACCTTACCGAAAGAATCACAATCAATGTCAAGCACTGTACGTTGACTGACGCGCAGAAGACGTTTCATGACTTTTATCGGAACGCGTGTTGAATGGTGCGGGACCGAGTGGGCGGGTGGGGAGAGGGGGGGAGGAAAGGCTTATATACGAACCACGCTTCTGAAGTGAGCACGCACATACACACACACACACACACACTGTCAAATCACACACGTCGTGAGAGTGGTGGGGTGCTCGACGATGTTGATCACGGGGCATTGGAGAAAGAACACCGTCGTCGTGAGAGAGAACGTACGGGGAAGAGGCGAAACTTACGCGAAGGAGGGAGACAACGTGTACGGGAAGAGAGGAAGTAAAACCGAGGCGACCGCAGCGATTATGAATGCGTGCAAAGGTTCACACTACTCAGACTGAAGCAGAGGCGGCGCGGCGGCGTGAGGCCATCTGCTGTGAATTCCAAAGTGGTGTCGGCTGCTGCAGGCCCGCGGCCGGAGCGGAGCAAAGCGCGAGAGAAGCATGACCGGCCGTCAATAAAAACAGTAATGAGAGGCGGTGAGGCACTCGGAGAAAAAAGGATTTTGTTCTCATAACAAACAATTTTGTTAATATAGCCTTAACATTAATTATTTTTGTGTTCCAGCTACTAAAAATCTGTTGGCTGAGCAAAGCGTCTGTTACTACAACATTACTCCGACAAAATTTCTGTTGTGGTGACAGATACTTTGCTCGGCCAACAGATTTTTAGTTACAGGAACAAAAAAAAATATTGATAAGGCTATATGAACAAATTGTTTGTTGTGAGAACAAAATCCTTTTCTCCCTGCAAGCGTCCGCCGCGCGCCGGGCCGGGCCGGGCCCGAGCACGTCGTGCTAGTGGTGGTGGTCTGGTGGTGCGGTGGACCCTACACACCGGCAGGACGCCGTCGGCCACGGCGCCACCGTGCCACCACCCCCGGCCAGCCCAGGCCAGCCGCCGCGGGCCCAACATATGGCGAGGACCGCCGCCCCTGCTCCTGCCGGCTCCTGCCCCGCGGGCGCCAGGATGTAGGCCACTACACTACTGCTGTACTCACCCGCTCAGTGGGACGGCAGAGGAGTCGCCAGCCTGTGTAGCCGGTGACGGGTTTTATTTTTGTTCCTGTTCTTACTGATGTTGCTCTTGTTGTTTTCGGATTGTTATCACTTGGGATCGGCAGAAATCGAAACTTGTTTTTTTTTTTTTCCCGTGTCGGTAATACAAAATAAAAGAAATACAATAAAAAATACACACGCGATTCCGAGGTGAAAGATTGACACAGACGACAGGGAATCTCTTCAGGTTATGTACACAGAAGTCGACTATTAATTAAAGACGTAGTAAAAATGGGCTTGATAACATACTAGTAGTAAATAATAAATTAAATAGTAATAAAAAAATGGAGATTGATATTCACAACCACGGGGTACGGACACACTCTAGAGCCGCGCGCAAACGCTCCCGGCCATCTCCACTCCACTCTGTCGGCCCGACTGAGGCAGGCCAGGCTGGGTGCCCCCGCCGCCCCCCCGCGCCGGCCCCGGGGGTTCCCCCACCACCGGCCGCGGCCCCCGCTACCGCGGAGTAGTGGGCGGGAGAGAGAGAGACGGCGCTCGGGGCGAGGCGCCGGTGGGAGAGAGAGTGAGAGAGAGGGCGGTGCAGTCGGGAAGCGTCGCCGTCGTCGTCGCCAGTTCGGCAGTGTTCGGCCCCGCGCGCTCGGCCCGCGCGGCGTCGTTACGACCCCGCCACGCCCCCGCGCCGCCACCCCCTCCCCCCTCCCCCCCACAAATGCCACCCCCCGCGCCGCCCCCACAGGGGTTCAGTAGGGCTCCGCCCGCCGCGCTGGCTAGAACGTGGCGGGGCGTGGCGGGGGCTGGTGGCGGGGCGTGGTGGGGCGGTGCGGGGCGTGGCAGGCGCCGCGATGCGAACAGCTGGCGAGCATCAAGTGTTGATGATGGTCATGACGGCGGCGGGGCCGCGGGGCTGCGCGGGGCTGCAGCCTGCAGCGTGGCACGGCGACACACTATCTCACTGCAGGAAGGCTCAACCGCTCCTGGTCCGACATAAAAATAAATATTCTAACGCTAACGCGTCAAACGCCAAATCTTAATCACTTTCCATAAAATGAGAAAGCATTTTGAAAATATCACGTCAGAATTAGGAACGTAAGAACGTTCTCGAAGTTTATCGGAAATTTTCTATGCCAGAGAAAATGTACATCGGGGCAGCCAACAGCAACCATTAGAATCATCGTACTTGAATTTTCCAAGTTTGGCAGTACCATAAACGGTAAAAAAAAGTTTCTTGAATTTCAAGATCAAGATCAGGTCTTGGTTCTTACGGAGAACGGCAATGGGATCCAAGACTGAGTCTTGAAATTCCAGAATTATTTTTTTTACTGTGAGCGGGTGTTTTTGCAACTATACCACAATAGTTGCTTAATAACGAGGAAAATCCAGTGTTCGCTGAAACAAACCTTTTTTTTTCGGGATGGTTAGATGCAGAGGGTTGGGAGGCAGCCCGGGTCCGGGTACAGGGCAGTTATTGGTCGCTTTCCTTTTTGTGCACAATTTGCGCGGCGCGGCGACCGCACTACCGTGGAATACTGTACACTTGCAAAGTGCCTGCAAAGCACACGTACGTTGTTGAGAGAGAGAGAGAGAGAGAGAGAGAGAGAGAGAGAGAGAGAGAGAGAGAGAGAGAGAGAGAGAGAGAGAGAGAGAGAGAGAGAGAGAGAGGTGGGGATCGTGTGATCACACGAGGCGCGCCGTTGTCGTGAGTTTGCTCGATGCGGCATTGGGCACGAAACTTGCAGCGTAAGACGTAAGACTCGGCCGGGCTGGGCTGGGCGCGCTCGGCAACAGTTACACTACTTGTTATCAAACACGACCGCGCGCGCCGGGCCCGGCCCGGCCCGGGCTGACGCCGGCCACCCCATGAAGTACACCGCCAACACTACCAGCTCCACCTGCAGCCCTCTGCTACTTTTAGGTCAATAGCTGTAGGGAATGTGGGGAGAAGAGGGGGGGGGGGGGGGGGAGAGCGGGTCAGCAGAGCAGGGAGGTGCGGGGCGGCGCGGGGCAGGGCGGGCTGCTGACAAAACCAAATATGCAGAGAATGGACAGCAGTAGCGTCAGCGGACGGACGGACACGACCTTCTCTCGGTGGAAAAGTTCGCTTCAGAGCGTAAGTGAAACGACAGCACTGTTGCAGCAGCAGGCACTGTGCGGCCAGCCACGCTCAACTTTGTAGAAAAGCACGTGTAGAAGTCTCCCCCTCCCCTCCCCTCCCCTAACGAGGTGACTATAACGATGAGAATCCAAACACTAGGACCTGTTCAATGATCCGGACCGGAAGTCCTCGCGACTGCTGCCGCGGGAAGCGAAAGGGCAGGAGGAAGAGGGGGCAAGGACGGATGACACCTGAGCTAGAAAGGAAGCGCGGGCATGTGCCTCCCAGCGGCTGGACCAGTGGCACCGGAGGGACACGAGAGAGGGACCCGAAGCACCAGAGGAATCAGCTCGCTCCTTTGATCTCGAGAGGGAGAGCGGGGCGAGCGCAGGTGGGTGAGAGAGTGAGAGAGAAATGTAGAGAGAGGTGCTCGAGTTTAACGGATCAAATCTCAAAACCAAATTTTATATTCATGCAGATCATCAATAATTTGCCAGCTATGCCTTGCCCACTACATAGACAGACAGACAGACAGACAGACAGACAGACAGACAGACAGACAGACAGACAGACAGACAGATAGATAGAGCAAGGTCTTCCTCCTGTGCATTGTTTTTCCCCCCTGCCCACAGCCACACCCAGCCCAGCAGCCCTCAGCCACGATGAAACCACCCTGCTCGCCTCGCCTTCAAAAGAACGGCTTTCTACTCCAATTAATCCCAATGCCGATTAAGGCCGTCAGTGAGAGGAGGGCACGAAAGGCAGGCGGCGGGGACGTGGCGGCGCGGTCTGGTTATGAAAATTCCAGTAGGTAGCAGTGGTGATGAGAGAGAGAGAGAGAGAGAGAGAGAGAGAGAGAGAGAGAGAGAGAGAGAGAGAGAGAGAGAGAGAGAGAGAGAGAGAGAGAGAGAGAGAGAGAGAGAGAGAGAGAGAGAGAGAAAGAGAGAGAGCTGGAGCGATATTAAGAAACGGAATATTAATAAAAATAACTCATCATCATTACCATCGTCTCATCGTCATCAACTATTTAAAAAAAAAAAAAAAAAATAGAAGGAATAAAAAGAGAGGAAGAATGGAACAAAGAATGAGAAGCCGAGCCCGTGCATCCCTCTCTTCTCTCCGCACCGCATCCTATCACACCCCAACATCACTGTCAGGGCCGCCAACGTTTCCGCTCCAGCGGCTCCAGGCAGCGCGCGCGCCGAGGCGCCGAGGCAGAGGCGACACTGAGAATCTGTCACGATGAGTGATGCTTGCAGAACAACAACACATGTTCCATACAGCAGCCTCTGCCTCGCCAGTATACTCCATCTCCGTCGTCATGGTGTTCCCTCACAAATTCATGCAAGTGCGACCCAAAACAATTGACAGGTTTTGCAGCATCTTCCAGCGTATCTGTCTCCTCGCCCCTTACTTGATCAGAGAGAAAAAAAGGCTTTCCGCGCTTTGTTCTCCCTCTGGCACGTCCCTATTTGATATTGACTGTCACAGCTCTGCACTTGTGTGTGTGTGTGTGTGTGTGTGTGTGTGTGCGCGTGTGTGTTGTGGCAGGCAGGCGTGGGAGGGTGGCTGTGATATTGCATGTGTTGGCAGAGCCGTTAATATTGGCTGCGTTATGATGGCGAGTTTTCGCGGGGGCCGAGCGACCGCCGACCGCCCGTCCTGCATACATACCGGAGCCGAGCCAAAACTTTGGTATCGTCAGTTTTTTTCTCTTCCTCGGAGTGCTGACGGGTCCGTAGAGTATAGCGTTACAGGGCATTTATTTTCCCACATATCGTACTTTGTGTTTTCAGCATCATACGAATAATGTTGGAATATGCCCTAAGACAGTGGGATTTTCGGTGCACCACTTGAATGATACTAGCGGCATTACACCGCTTAGTTCAGATTACGCAATAAAGTGTATACACGCGTATAAGTAAAAACGCAGTATTTGCGAATGCTTTATAATACTTAAGGTTTTAATTGAATAATATTATTCATGACTTTTTCTTTTTTTGGTTTTGAGTTTCATATGCGCGATGAAGAGCCGACAGCTTCGATCGCACCAATATAAAGTTGCGATAAAGGCAACTCGTTTCGTATGCAACACACTATACTTGTGGAACGACTTCACTAAAGTGGTTGTCATCAAAGGCCTTTCCTAGCGTCGCCACGGGCTCCGAGACAGTTAGCTGGTGAAATATGGCGGCGAGGGAAGTGTTGAGCGAAATCTACTAGAAGAGATGAAGGCCTCCCATACATTTATAACATTGGCTCCATGTGCCTCATATTTTTCCTCGCGCTGCTTTGCGCTCCCCTTCCCACGCCGCCGCGCACGGTGTGCGAGCTCAAAAGTGGACGTGTTTAACTAGGTTAGCCCCTATCGAAAGGACGTCCGGTCGGGACTGGCCCAGAATGTGTTCGTGCGTGAAAGCGGCCCCGTGTCAGTCGGACACGTTTCCGAAGCCAAATGCTACGAAGGAGGGATTACAATGCCCAAGAAAAAAGAGCACACTTTTCAAAAAATATGAGCAGCTCATCGATGTACTGTTAATTGAAAAAACACACACTCAGACAAATTAATTCAACGAATAACCGTGCTCCAATCTGCCCCACACGGCAGAACAAAAGGTTGACCACGCTACTGCGCCGAGCCCATTAGTGGGAATAAAGGTAATTGGACTTGCTGCGACAAACGCGACTGCGAATACTCAAACCCCGCTCTGCCACACGGACAGTCAACCGTCTGCCTACGGTGATACAACACGAAAATACACGGTGATTAATTATTGGTACCGTAAAAAAATTACGCCGGCCGTCGTAAATATTTCATTGTAAGGACTCCGTTTCGGCAACCTTTTTTGAGACTCGTTTTGTTGTGAGTAGCGAATAGTAAGAGAAGGAAGTTCAGGCATTGAGTGGGGACTGAATTCCTTTGATCCTCGTGCTTTTGCTGGTTTTCCAGCAGACTTGGAAGAGCCCCTCTCCGCCTCTCCCGCCTCGAGCCTCGCGCCTCGGCACCGGTGGCTGACCTCCGGACAGAGCGATGCGTTGCGAGGCGGGGCCAGGCCAGGCGGCCAGGCGCCCCCCACGGGGAGGAGGGGTCGTCATGTGTCGGGTATATGAATGCGTGTCTCTTTTATCACGCCGCGGGTATACGGCCGCGATCCCAGCCCGGGGGCCGTCTCAGCCAGGTGTGGGGCGGGGCGGGGCGGGGCGGGGTGCCTCCAGCCGCAGCGATCGTCAACCTCCACGCACCTGCAGGGCGTGGCGGGGAGGGGCGGCGCAGGGCAGGGCGGGCAGGGCGCGCCTGTGTTCCCTTATCGACTTGGACCCGCGGGGCCCAGCGGATACACGCGCGCACACCCACGACAAGGCACAGCAAACATTGTCGTTCTGTTTCTGCCCGCAATTTTTAAATATCATATAACATTAAAATCACTGAAAAACGTGTATTGTTTCATATGGCCCCTTACTGCAGAAAATAAACTGACGAATGGAACTTGACAAAATTAAGCATAGCTGTAGATGTTTTTTTATTTTATTTTTAGATTGAGTAACACTTTAAAGTTCCCTTGCATAGTACGGTAATGACTAAGGAATGCACCCTTGTTATGTATAACAGAGTGGTTCGCAACTCCAAACTACGGGACAAATCGTAGCTAGAAGTTACGGGGTTTCCGGACCTGTTTAAGAACTGAAGGTTCCTTAAACAACTTTCATCAAACAGTGCCTCGAACAGTGCCAAATGGGAAAGTAAAAGCACAATACGGGACTTTTCTGTAGGCGCTATTCGCTTTGTTTAAAGGAACAGAAAAATCCACGGATGTTTTACTTAAAAAAATCGGGTCAAACCGACTAAAATTCCCGAGCAAAACCGTCGAAATCTCACGTAGTTATTTTTTAACAGAGAAGGCGTTTTGGAATATTAGGATGCGTGACTATTCCATGGGAAAATTACGTTTCAACCACCTGGATCTACGTCGAGATCCACGTGGTGGAAACGTAATTTTCCCATGGAGTAGGGGGTGAATTCCATTGAATGGCTTTTACGTGTGTAGACAAACCAACGTTGCGAGAAAAGAAGACACGAATAGCTTTAACTCACATCTTAGCATCTGTGCGTGCATCCCTTGCGGAAAAGAGCAGTTCTCCTGAATGTTCTTTAGGGAATTCTTCCGAGAAACCCCTCTCTTTTTTTCTACAAAGTGTTATATTTTTAGAAAACATTTATTTATTTTAGGGAGCACTTTCTACATGTTCGGCAAAGTTAACTTCTTTCCGCCCGGGTATGACCGGATATGACCTAGAAGGCAGGCACCAGAGCAACCCGCGCTCAACTATATTGAGTCTTGGCTTCGTTTTGCCTCCGCGTTTTGCCTACTTTTCGGGCAACACTGCGACGCAAGGCGGCAGAGTGGCGGTGGCCAGCCTCAGAGGTCTACTAAGTTAGCGACGCGCGCAGCCGCGCGTAGAGTGAGCGTAGCATAACTTCGAACGCTCCGCTACACTGCGATCAGCCATCCGTCCGATGTTCCATAAAAGCTTTTGGATCGGGTTCGTTTTTGAGTGTTGCATTACCAAATTGAGTGTAGTTCAAGACTGGAGCTCTCATTTGACACGAAAAATGTGCTTTCGACGCTACGCTCAAGCTACGCACGGCTACGCGCGTCGCTAACTAAACAGACCTGGCAGTGCGCGCAGGAGGTGGACGCGTATTGGTCCTCGCTTGGCGCCCAGAAATTGGTGTGCTACGGGGTCCTCACAACGTCGCCACAAGTCTGTGTGTATCTTTTTGAAACGACTAGGGCCGCAGAACGCCCAGGAGGTGGACGCGTGTTGGTCCTCGCTTGGCGCCCAGAAATTGGTGTGCTACGGGGTCCTCACAACGTCGCCACAAGTCTGTGTGTATCTTTTTGAAACGACTAGGGCCGCAGAACGCCCAGGAGGTGGACGCGTGTTGGTCCTCGCTTGGCGCCCAGAAATTGGTGTGCTACGGGGTCCTCACAACGTCGCCACAAGTCTGTGTGTATCTTTTTGAAACGACTAGGGCCGCAGAACGCCCAGGAGGTGGACGCGTGTTGGTCCTCGCTTGGCGCCCAGAAATTGGTGTGCTACGGGGTCCTCACAACGTCGCCACAAGTCTGTGTGTATCTTTTTGAAACGACTAGGGCCGCAGAACGCCCAGGAGGTGGACGCGTGTTGGTCCTCGCTTGGTGCCCAGAAGGTGGTGTGTTACGGGGGTCCTCACAACGTCGCCACAAGTCTGTGTGTATCTTTTTAAAACGACTAGGGCCGCAGAACGCCCAGGAGGTGGACGCGTGTTGGTCCTCGCTTGGTGCCCAGAAGGTGGTGTGTTACGGGGGTCCTCACAACGTCGCCACAAGTCTGTGTGTATCTTTTTGAA
Organism: Frankliniella fusca; assembly: GCA_029379305.1. Taxonomy (NCBI): domain Eukaryota; kingdom Metazoa; phylum Arthropoda; class Insecta; order Thysanoptera; family Thripidae; genus Frankliniella; species Frankliniella fusca. The sequence continues at coordinate 931,492 of JAHWGI010001416.1, forward strand.
ACGACTAGGGTCGCAGAACGCGCGGGAGGTGGACGCGTATTGGTCTTCGCTTGGTGCCTAGAAGGTGGGGTCCTCACAACGTCGCCACAAGTCTGTGTGTATTTTTTCGAAACGACTAGGGTCGCAGAACGCGCGGGAGGTGGACGCGTATTGGTCTTCGCTTGGTGCCCAGGTCCTCACAACGTCGCCACAAGTCTGTGTGTATCTTTGCAAAACGACAAGGGCAGCAGGTCTGTCAGGTAACCGACGCGCGCAGCCGCGCCTATAGCGTGAGCGTAGCATAGCGTCGAACGCTACGCTACACAGTGATCAGCCAGCCGTCCGAATTTCTATAAAAAACTTTGCTCGGGTTTGTGTTTGATTGTTCTTTAGCAAATTGAGTGTAGCAGTTCAAGACTGAAGCTCTCATTTGACACGAAAAATGTGCTTTTGACGCTACGCTCACGCTACGCACGGCTACGCGCGTCGCTGATTGGCTGAGCTAAATTTGAATTCAAATTTAAATTTAAATGCTCAGCCCTGTCAGCATGCGCCATGGGGCGGCCGGGGCGAGCCGTGATGTGAGATGTGAGATGTGGAAACATCAGTGTTGCCATCGTAACCTTTGTTTAAGCAAACAACTTAGTGATAATCGACTAATCGAAATGTGTTTTAACTGTTAACCTTAGCGCGCCGCAGACCAAGGTAGACGCACTTTTAGCTCAGCTTTTCACGGTTTTACCGTGCGTCTACCTTGTTTTACAGAGCTCAGAGCGGGCCGGCGGGCGCGGGCGGGTGGGCCGGTGCCGGGAGCGCTGCTGGTCGCGCCCAAACCTCACCTCACCGCATCCTTGAATCCTCGTCACCTCCTGAGCGTAATCGACTTAGCAGTCCCCGGGCCGGGGCGACTAGCAGTGAGCGCCGGGCGGCAGACTTGCACCCGCTTGGCCTACGGCCTACGGCCCCATCTGCCCCACCTACACACTACCAAGTGAACAGGTGCGAGGAGGGTCATACCTCCTCCAACACTTCCCGTCCCTCGCATCAGAGACAAACAACGAGCAGGGGTCGCGCAAACGCAGCGGAAAGAGCGAAACAGCGCGCAACAATTTCTAAAAATAATTTGAAAATAATAACACCAACACGCATTTTTGTGGAGAGCGAAGAGGGAGAGGAGTTGCGTCTCTGAGGGGAGGGGGTGGGAGAGGGTCTACCCTGCGGGTCCCCGCCCCTGACCGACCCCCCCACCACCGCCTGTGACAATGGCCGGTCCCGCACGGACCCACAACTTAACCCGCGCGGCGGGCCTGGCTGGGCTGAGCCAGGACTCTGCTTGTTTTCTGCGGCAATAAGACACGAGCAGGTCGTCCTATAGGGTGAGAGGAGAGGCGACGACGCAAAGGCATGCACGCAGGGAGACAAACACACATTCTTACTTACTTATTTACTTACTTACAAACGCGCAGACGTAGGGTGCCTCCTTCCGAACAATACCACGTTTTGGCAATTTTAACGCCACAATGTGACATTCTTGTTATAGAGGAGCCCGATAGCTAAGGGATGAAGAATGACCAAAACATGGGTTCTTAGCGTTTGTAGTTGGTGAGCGCGGTGCCGGGCTGGGCTGGGCTGACTCGGACCCCCTAGTTAGGTGCTAATTATCTTTGATCGCCGTTCTGGTGATCAGCGGTTCAATTCAGACAGCCCGCCAGCAGCGCTTTCGTTGCACCGCTCTTTTCTCTTCAAAACATATACTGCTGTCCTGGGAGCGCAGAGGGGGGAGGGGGGGGGGGAGACGGCGGGGGCGCAGTGACTCAATAAACAAAGCTCGAAATTCAACTGGCGCGCGAGCAAGCGCGAATCCACTCTTTTGGTAACAGTTGAAAGGGCGCGTTTTGCAGAGCAGGCCAGGCCTCTGGGTAACCCGGGGAAACCAGCGAGAAGAGAGAAACGGACAACGGACAGAGAGAGAGAGAGAGAGAGAGAGAGAGAGAGAGAGAGAGAGAGAGAGAGAGAGAGAGAGAGAGAGAGAGAGAGAGAGAGAGAGAGTGGGGGTGGGGGTCAAAGTGGACATAAAAACAACGCACCATGCATGGGTCCTGCTGGTATAAATTCAACCTGCTCCGTTGTGCGGAGTGTACCAACAATAACACATTGTTGTGAGTTTGCAAGGTGCGCGTTGGTGGTCAGAGGGTCAGGCTGGTGGGATCACATGGGGTGGGGGTTGAGGATCGAGGCCGGGTATGGGAGACGGCACCAACCGAGTACTTACACGAGCCAAGTGATAACAAGTGTGCCCCCCCCCCCCCCCCAACCACCCGGTCCCGAGGCCACGCGGTGAGGCGCACGAATCACTCACAGCAGTACAACCTGCTGACGCTGGCAGGGCAGTGCAGCGCAGAGCATGCATAGCACAGCCTCTGGCGGAGAAGCTAAGTGAAGCTGGCCCCACCCATAATTGTACGCGCATCCGGAGTAGTACTACTAAATAGTACTCAAATAGTACTCTCCAACTATGCCGATATTAGAAATTGTACGCCTTTTTTAAGCCTTCAAATATCCACCGCAAATTGGGTGGGGCCAGGTTCACGCTGGCCCCACCCAGAATTGTACGCATCTCGAGAATAGTACCAGGAAATAGTACTCAATTAGTACGTTCGAACCGTGCTATCGTTTAAAATAGTACGACCCTCCGTCTACGACTTATCGCCTAACGACGCGGGTGGGGCTAGATTCACGCCGCCCCACCCATTCATCGTACAGAGCTGATAAACATACCATCGTGACGGGCTGAATTAGTACGTTCAGATAATCACATCGTCAAAAATTGTACGACTATCCATGGCACTTAAAACACCGGTCGAAAGTACCCGCTCGCCTGCAGACCGCCAGATAGGCCGTGTGCTGCAGGCAACCCATCCGACACAGCCCCCTGCTTTTGGGTCGTCAACGTGAAAAAAGGAAAACCCATTAACTAGACAAAATGAGGACGTACTCACGGAGAAACCGGCGTTTTGGTTTTCAAGGTGCCTCACAAATCACGTGTATTTTCTCCATGAGAGCGTCTTGGTTTTTCCAAAACTGCTCGAAAACCAAGACGTCGTTTTCTCCGTGCTATGCGAACGGCTGTAAGGCTGCAAGTTAGACTACTGTAGTGCAGGGCAGGGGCCAGTTGAATACCAGAGGTGAGAAAAGACATTCGCCGCCGTGTGGCAAGAGCGTTGAAAGCTATTTTGAAGCAGAAAAAAAGGAAGCTGCACTGAGGGCGAAATAAAGAAGACACTGGGACGCTTTTGACGGAGCCATATTTACGAAAGTAGTTAGTTGGATCTCACGCGCCTGTCTTAGGGATATGGAGCAAAACAAAGAGGTTGCGATGGCGAGCTGAGCACCGAGTTCTGCACGTGCACGGCTCCGACAAAACCCTGACCCGACCCCACCCGACCCCTCTCAACTCTTATGTTCTTTTCCAACCGACTGTGTACCTTAAGCCGTCCCGACGCGGGCGCGCAATCGTATTCTATTAAAAAGAGGGAGGCAGTTGAAGGGGCGAAAATAAAAGAAAGGAAAAGTTTAATACAAACAGTGTCTGTTACATTCGCATCGGAGAGCTCGTGCGCCCCGTTCCTAAAAGCATTTTTGGTGGACGGTGCGAGGCGGTAAAAATCAAACAAAACTGAAACTCGAATTCCATTCTCGTTGGACCCCCACGCCCTTTGCTCGCATTGCGCTTGCGTGACAATTTATGTTGTCGCGCGTAAGAGCGCCGCCGAGGGGCGCGTGCGAATACGATACAATACCAGAAAATGTATTGGGCGCACTCTATTCAAAACAAACATACACACACACGGGCAGGGTAGAGGGCCTGGTGCGCAGGCATGTGTTGCGGGCTTGCCTACCCGTAGCTTCACAAGACCCACGCAGAGCTGTCCCAGCGTACCCGACTCCCGTATCCACCTTTCGTTTTGTCGCACCGAGCACGTCAGGAGTGCAGGGAATGTGAAAGAATGCCAGGGTAGGTACGAGGCGGAAAAGCATCGCGAAAACCGCAATATCTGGGGGAAAGGGTGAAAAAGTCCGAACTTTTGAGACACACAACTTCTAAACGCATGGTCGTAAAAGTCTGGGCGGTTGCTCATTGGATTCAGGACAATATTTCCTACAGATAATTCATATCAAATGCTAGAGATCATGTTTATTCCCAAAAATGCCAAGCAAAATGTGCTGTTTGGGGCATTTTTGGGCGGTTTTAGGGCCATATCGACAAGAAATATCGGTCGCCGGTCAAATCCGAGTGCAAAATCTTGTTTCTTGTTCCTTTTTAACGTCGAAGGCCACAGTCCAAATTACTTGGTCCAAAAATTGACTGCATGAGGCAAAATACCCAAATCCATGTTTTTTAATCCCGAATTGTATTCAAGCTGGGCTATAACTCGGCCAATTTTTTTTTTCCCGAACCAACCAAGTACGGGTTTTCTCAACATTTTAGGTGTGTGACATGCCCTCAAAACAATATCACTTTGATCAGAGAGGGTCACGGCGAGGATGCTCCATGTCCTCACTGCGGGTGCGCGCGCGTGCCGCGAGTCAAGTCGCTCTTCTCTGCCCGCTGCGCGCCGCTGCGACAGGACAGACAACTTTGGCTGAAATAATAAAGGGACAGACAGACAGGCGGGCGCGGGTGGGTCGGCGCGGCGAGTCTCAAATGGGACAGGCCTTTCGCCTGCTCGCGCTGTCTTCTCTTCACGCCCCCCCCCCCCCCCCCCCCCCCCCTTCCTCCCCTCAGCGTGGATCAAAAAACAATGACGCCTGTTGCACCCCTCCCTGTCCGCGCTGTCAGGCGGACGTCAGGCAGGTGAGGGACAGTTTGGGGTCTGGGCGGGGCGCAGCGGGGCAGCGGGCGAGCGCTCATCCAGACAATTATGATGTGTGCGAAAGGATCTATGTATATATGTCAAAAGCGTGTATGTGATTGGGGATGAAACTCAAATGAATGCCTCACGGTTAGAACAAAGAAAACAAGCAGATTGTAAGCGCATCAAACAGGTTTGATACAAAAAGAAAAACTAATGATTACGGAATATCTCGATAGATGGCGTTGCTTGTTGCTCGCGCATGCGCATTTGTGGTTTTTATATTACTTTCAATGTTTAAAAACACAACTGAATGTAATGTTTACTTTTTAATTAGGTACAGCAGAATGTTGAAAATTGTTGATACGTTTTCTGACAACTTTATTTGGTAAATAGTGTCTGGTTGTATGTTCATTCGTAATTCAGTCGTAATGCGTACGGTATAAAAGTGGTTCCGCGGCGAACAGTCGAACGTGTGTTCGTTATTTAGATTCATAATTTCTGAAAATCACGTTTGACACTTCTACCTCTGTAGCACATAATTATGTCAAGAACGAGTTCCATACTTATCACAAAATTCATGTTGTGTTCAATTTGGCCCTTATTGTTTTAAATTGGAAGAAGCTGGGAGTACAGTTAAATAAATTTCTCCAGTTACTCACTGAGAGGCGGTAGAGTGCTCGGCCCCGCCCTGCCAGCCCTTTGTCGAAATCAGATCCGCCCTAACCCTTCCACCCGGCCAGGCCTCTGCAGCACGCTGCACGCTCCACAGAGAGAAAAAGCTCTTATTTGTCCGGTTAGAAGCTGCCAATGACAACACGGCCCCGCCCCACCACGCCCCGCTCCATCAGCCGCGCAGTACATTTGTCATGTCCCAGGGCAGCCGCAGCACTCGCCCTTGTGGTCCAGCCCGCCCGCCCGTCCACCCGCCCGGACATCAGTCTGCGGAGAAAGCGGAGAATAAAGTGATATTAATGAAAAGGCCTGCCTGATTGTGAAAAGTCACCACCCAGCCATTCGTTCTGTAAGCCCACACACACTCTCCTTCCCATCTCCACCCCCTCACCCCTCTCTGTCAGCTGTGTGAGATTCATTTTTAATGATAGGACTGATGAGCACATTACGCGGTACTTTTTAAATTGGGATGGCTGAAAGAAGTAGACGGGCATACACTCTTCATAGCAATTGTGTGGAAGGTAAAATTAAATGCACGCAGACACCTGTTTGCACACTGTAAAAGTTGGAGTCCTTTTCCTCGCCCAAATAGAGTGACGCAAGTCTTCATCGCTTCAATGAAGCATAATTCACGAAAACGACTCAATTTGAGTCTTAGTTGCGGCCGAAAATGTCTCAAAACGACACTAAACGAGCGATGTTATTGAACATCGCCCGTGGAGGCAAAGCATACCATCATAACCATACCGATCGTAGCAGGCGCGGAGGGTCCAATCCCACCCCAGCTTTCAGGCTCAGTTCGGTTATGTTTCTTACGAAACTGAGCTATTGGTTAGCTATTGGTTCTCGAGCAGTTCTAGCCAGAACGGACCAATGCAGACCTCTGCGTGGAGGAGCGATGAAATCGGGGTCAAAATGTCGCTCACCCAGAACCTTTTTAAAAGACTCCTTGATTTACATTGCAATTTTTACTTTCTCTGCAGTAGGAAACAAGAGACGTAACAGAAGAAGTTTAGTCCTTAGTATTCCAGTGCAAAGGACTGCTGGATGTGCTAAATCACTCACCGAGCAAAGGCAACTAGAAATTAAATTGAGCTCGCTCTACAAACAACTCAATTAGAAATCGATAGCTTTAAAAAATGTAATTATGGTGAAGCGAACCCTAATCTACCGACATCTAATGTCGAGACTATTATATATGTAATTTTCTCATGAACATTTACATTTCGTATAGCTCTATCACACTTTTAAACACGTGTGTCTTAAGTTCTGTGACACACTATATGAGAGAGCATTCTGCCAACAACAGCGGGAATTTTTAGCACTTGTTAAAAGTCTTGGCAACAATTTTTTCAATTTCTCACTCCTCTTATATTAAATTGCAGACTCTCTTTGTGTCACATTGGTCGATAACACACTGTAAATACCAGTAAGAGGATTTTCGCCCGCAGGAGAGCGAGAAGTTTTCTCTCACTCTTTGAGAGCGAGGTTTGGTTTCCTCGTTCGATTAGAGCGATAATCTTAAAAACCGCGCCCTAGTTGAGTGAGGGCTGGAAAACCTCACCCTTTTTGAGTAGGATTTACACCCTTTATCTCACTTCATTTGAATGACGTCGTGAATTCTTTCTCAATACGAGCGAGGTTCCTAAAATCTCACTTTAATAGGCCTAGAGCAAGAAGAAAAATCTTGCTCTATTTACATGAAACATCTCACTCTTACAATTGCAGTGCAGAGTCACTCCGCGGGCGCTTCACGTCCCGACCCCAGGTTGAGGTCAGTGAGCTCAGTTCTCTCGCCAGTGCAAATGCGGCGGTGGAGGTGAGCTGAAGGGGCCCCTCCTCACCACAACGCTACAGCAGCCAGCCGAGCGGACCGCGAGCAATTAAGTGCGTGACCACGAGTACACAGGCGACCTGCCCAGCCCTGCGTTAGCTAAGCGTTAGCCAGCCGTTAGCCACGTTCGTGAGCTCATCGCTAACCACCCTGCTTTGAACCGATAGCATTCCCCCTAATCACATCGACACGGTGTGCTTGTTTGGGAGCGGAGCCCAACGTGCCCGCCCGCGCGACGCTCGCGCCACCCGAGGTGAAGAGAGAGAGAGAGAGAGGAAGAGAGTGAGAGGAATGGGAAAGGGGAAGAGGCGTCCCGGGCGATCCCTGCAGCACCCTCGTCCTCCGGAAACCGCATCCGCCCCACCCCCGCCGCCACACCCCAAAAACCTCTGCTGCTTCCCAAAAACCAAGGGAGGAGCTGCAGGGGGTGGGGCTCAACCGGCGGGGCTCTGCGGGGGCAGGTGGCTGGCTGGCGTATACCTTAATGTCCACCGCCGAGAAGCCCCCCAAACGCACCGCACAGACCACCAGCCTCGTCGATGCCCCCCCCCCCCCTCCCCCCTTCCCCTCTCCACTTCACCCTGCATTCTAGATGTGGGTCACCGGGCGGACACCCACCCCCAACCTACCCCTATACCCATGCCCCTCGCCCCTCCCAGCACGGCAGCACCCCGTGCGCGAAAAACTCGCTTCCCCTGATGATCACGTCGACTTATCCCACGGAAAGATCTCGCGCTCCCTTTTCCTTGAATGTTTCCCGATATTTCGTGTGACAGACATTGAGGTGGTGGGCGCGACCAACCTCCCCACTC